>CM068374.1:36630279-36640279 GCA_034769895.1 Magicicada septendecula | reverse complement strand
TAAGGTCATTTTTGGACCTTTGGAAATGTGTTTTAATAAACTGATATTATTTATACTTATAAATGTGTGTTTGTTTTTATTTATTTGATGTATATTAATTTATTACTGATGATGATAGGGTGAAGAATGCTATTGAAACATTGTAATTTACAAAATAATAAAAATATGTTGTTGTAAAAAGTTTTATTAGACAAATTTAATTTGACTTACTCTATGAGAGTATCTTGGTATTTGTGACTCATAAAAGCTGGTAATTAGCGATTTCATTGGTGTCTGCATTTTATTTCCACTGTACCGTACGACCGTCGTAACAGTGTAGTAAGAGAGGAGAATACACAAAGAGAGAGAGAGAGAGAGAGAGAGAGAGAGAGAGAGAGCGAGAAGAGTAAGAGAGAAACAAAGAGATTGCGTGACTGTGCAATGATTTACGCCTTCCCGTCGGCAGAACTTCGTATTGATCAGTGTAAATCACTCAGCCAAAGGGAATAAATCAGATATAAAATTGATAGTGACAGTTTGGTGCGAGGGAAGCGTTTGTTGATTCAGTGTAGTTAGGACGTGCAGGCGTCTGATTAAATAACTTTATGACGGCTCCGTCATGAGACGTTATCAGCGAGCGATGATTAATTTATATCTAGCCTTACTGCAGATGTGTGTAAACATTTTATTAGATTTTGTTGACAGAATTTCATCACTCCAGTTTTAACAACTGTATCACCCCCAATTTCAACACTGTAATTTTGTACTGTAACAATTTTGTGTGTCATTTACTTTTATATTAAAAAAGTTAAATGACCATCTTCACAACACGACATTGGCAAGATCCTCCGTTTACAGTTTCCGCCTTCAAAGATCCTCCAGCCATCTCTTCCTAGGTCTACCTACAGAGCTGAGTCCTATAGATTTGAATTTCCAGACTTTTTTGGCCAGTCTGGATATAAGTGTTTTCCTCGTTTTTTCTAACATTTTAATTTCTTATTCGAGTTAAAAACTTGTAACTCTTCTCTTATGGCCTCATTCTTGGGTGGTCCATCTCCATTGAGAATGCCTCATAGTTATATGGGCAAAGAATTTGTTAAAAAATAAAAAGACTTGTCTTCAACCAAAAACAGTTTTATTTTGCTACTTCTTTATTGATTAAAAATAATTTACAATTAAAAAACGTTATTGAATTAAAAAGACTGTCTAAAGCAAAGATTTATTCCATAGATTATTTAACAATAAAAATACATGAAATAGAATAGAATTTTAAATAAAATCAAGTAAAGGTAAGTGGAACTAATTGAAATATTTACATGTTCACATAAAACTGAAAGAAGTTTACTCAAAAAAAAAAACAACGTTCAAAAACAAAAGTGAGTTAAACTTGTCATATACGTTTTATCAAAAGACTCAAACTTTATTATTAAATGTTAAATAATAAATAGGGGCCACTAACACTTCAATAACAAACTATAGAAGATAACTGCAATCAAAGTGTCGCGAAACGATTAGGTATTGAAACGTTACTGTGAACCTGTGTATTAATTTAATATGCATATGAACACATAAAATAATAAATCAACTATTAATGGTAACTATAACAATATATAATAATATAAAGCATTGTAATATACATAGATGTAAGTAAAGTATAAATGGAAAATTGAATCAAAAGAGGCTCGACTATGCGACAGTCAGGCGCCGACAAAATAAGTTGCAATAGACCCAAAACACCCTTACATGTCATAAAAGCATAAAATGTTTTGTAGAGTAAATCCAGCAAAAAACGCCCATGTACCGTTAGGTCAACGGTACTGTGTCCTTCAACAGACAATAGATGACACGCCAATAAGTATGACCATTTTAGAAAGTAGCGTCACTTTTTAGGAGTCTAACGAACGTCCGCGTAAGTTTATCGCCCGCTCTCTGGCAACCAATCACGGATAGCGTCGGTAGTGAGCGCGAAAAAGATACAGCGCCGGAATGGGTACGTTCGAAGTTACCGGCAAATATTTCAAAGTCAAGCCAATGGTAGATGATCAACAAGAGCTGTAGTGAGGGAAGGACTCGGAAAACTATAATAAACAAGTGAAGCAAACAAAAAGGGGAGTCTAAGTTTAATTTTCACGCAAAACACGGGAAACCTGCGTCACTCGATGTGAGCATTTTAATACTATAATTCTAAGTTCAAATCAATAGATTATCTCGGTTAAATATTTGAGAAAGAATTACAGTCATCAAGGAGTTTATTTTATATGTGTGCGCGATAGTACGTACGGACCAGAAGATGTTTAACTTGTGCGCAAAGATTGCAGCAAGGAGTATACTTATTTATATGTGCGCGACGTCTAGTACTAACGCGAGCGAGTGAAGTAATTAAAGAAGGTTTAATCAAGCGTGAGTAGTGCAAAGTGTAGTGCGATTTTCAACGCAGGATTACAGTTCGTCATTCTTTTACTTGGAATCCAGCAACAAGTAACAGTATATTATTTATGATTCACAACTCAATAAATTAACATAGAATTTGTATCTCAAAAATAACTCATCTGATTCTCAAAAGACCCACGAGTTCAGATACTAAATATTACAATTTATGCTATATGACATGTTTGGGGAGTTATTGTATAGTAAAGTAAGGAAACAAGTTATAATAATGATAGAAATGGTAACGAAGTTGAATAATTGAATCTATTGAAGATTATAGAAGTTCATAGTAGTTAAGAATTTATGATACATGTATATGTTTTGATTAATATTGAAGATTTAAATGTGTTAAGGGAGTAAATTTGAATCTACTGATTGCTCATTTGAATAATACTTGATTAATATGATTTTGAAGAATCCGTAAACTAGAGATATTAATAAATTTTTTTTTGAATAATTATAAAGAATAGTAATGAGTATAGATTTGAAAGATGATATTAATGATTAATTCTCAGATGTATTATGTAATAAGAAGATAACAATATAAATCTTAGTATCTGAACGAAGTGTTATTATTTCATAACAATCCTGAGATACTCTGCTCTGGCGCCCAAGTGAATCAATCAATAATACAAAAATGAGTGGAAGTATTCAGTAATAAATATAAATATAATTTATAACACAATAAATCAATGTAATTACCGAGTATATGCAATATTGTCTTGAATAAATTATTTAGTCAACATTCGAAAATTACGCGCGCTTCACGAGTAGTTATATTTAGCGCACCAATACGTTGAGATAGTCTCTAAGAATCTTTATATTATCTAATACGCTTTTAAAATGAGTATTAAATCGTACCACAGTACCAAACGTTTCAATGTTGCTTAGGGAAAAGCATTCGTGTCAATAATCTATGAAATCAACCTTTACACAAAACTTAATGAAATAAATTAGGATTATTTAGACGTGTACATTTAGACCTACATTAGTTTAAGTGACAAGTAGTTGAGTTGAAAATTGTTTTCACACATAAGCGTATTGTATACGACTTATAATTACACGATAACAGTGCTTTATTGTTCCAAACAGCAGAACACGCACCATTGTTGAAGCGTTTACCTGCGACATTCCAAGTCTCCCTTGGTCATACACTACTTCCACCCTTCCCCTCAGTACTTACATTTCATGTCTGTCGGTTCAGATCTATAATCTCTAAAGCTGCCGTATTAGTCAAAGAATTGCCAGGAAAATAAAAGGTAACTATAAAACTATATCAAGTGTTTAAATTTATTTATAAATGTATTTATTAAACTCAAGTGATACTAACTAAAGGCATTTAAAATATAAAGTGCATATCTAAAAATGCGAAAATAAGGCATTACAGTACAGTAGTGAGTCCAGAATGCCTATATGCAAAGGAATGTCTAGCATTGATTTGTAATGTAGAAAAACTAGACACACGAGTTATTAGAAAAATATTAGGCCCACAAAAAACTTCAGAAGGTTGGAAAAGAAGTAAAGATGAAATATATCAAAGTATAGAAAATATAAAAGAAACAGTGAGATAAAGAAGACTAGTATTTTTTGGACTTTTATATAGAATCGACGACAGTAGGTTAACAAAATAGATCTTCAAATATATGTGGGGAAAGAAGTCATCATCAAATTGGATTGAAGAAATCAAACAGGATTTAGAAAAAAATAATATAAACGCAGAAGAAGCAATTGAGAGAGAAGTGTTTTCGTGCAAATCTGTTAAAAATGGAAGGAGTGCATGGTAGGAGACAGAAAAACGCAGGTTCAAATTGGGACTGAAGACAGGAAGAAGAGACATAGTGAAAAGACGAAAGAATATTAGAGAAAAAGAAATGAACAAGGAATAAAGAATTGAAATTGGCATGTGGTTCTCTGATGGCCGATACAAATAGGAAAAAAATGTTCAAGCATGTGATGAGCCACTATTTGGTCAGTGTAATTATGAAATATTTTGTAAGCAACGCCCAATAAGTAGAGTCGAATTCTACACTATTTGCGTCAACGTTTCGGCAGTGTTTATTATCGTCATCAACAAAATTGACAATGAATTTTTTTGACACAAAATACACAACTGTTCTGTAGCTGACAAAAATAATCTACATAAATATAAACCTCGTAATTCTCACTTTGAACGCGCTAATTCTGTCAGCTACCATGCACGTTGTTTGTTGTTTTAAAACATTACATTTTAATTTCATAAAGAAGTAGGCTACATAAGCAAATGTAGCACAGAAATAAGTATTATAAATAACCAGCGAGATATACGCAAGCGTTAAAAGGCAGATTTAAAAGGGTGTAATATTTTATACGTCAGTAGAACTGAAAGCGGCCTCAGCTTTATCTGTGAAACGCCCGCGAGGAAGACGCGATTTTATCGCAGAAATGAGCTCACTCACGCCAAAAGAGAATCGCTCGACAGTGATATTAACCTGAGCGGTGAAACTTTACGAATAAAGCAGACTATTTCTCTGAGAAATAAAAAAAATCTTTTTTCCATTCCAGAAAATAAAAGTTTTTAAATTATTTTGCTTTTAACTAAAAATACTACTTAGGCAATTTATAAAACGGATTAGTGTAATAAACGCTTTTTATAACACTAATAACGTTTTTACGACAAAGTGAACAAGTAAATTTATTAAAACATGTGGAAGAGTTAGTTAATATTTTAGTCAAACAGACTCAGTGGGTTACAATATTACAATTGAAATCTCATGGCATAAACCATGGTGAAACCATGTCGTGGTGTTACCTTCTTTGAAATGACAAAATAACATGACGGTTTGTTCTGACATCTTAGACCTATGGCTATGATACGTGGAGATAAATACAAAAAGACTTCTGGACCATGGACTTGGAGCCCACGGTCTCGGACAGGAAAAAGTCAAGAAAATGAAAAAGTCTTAGACCGTAAGTCCTTTTTGAAAAGGTATTTCTTGTGGAGTGTCCAAGTTCCAGAGAATTAGAAATGACAATATCAAGAGGCTACTTCATGTTCACAGTATATCTTCTTATTTCATCATAGGCCATTCGTCTGTTCCACTCACAAAGGAAATGCGTCTATTTCACAAAAGGTTTCTATGTCTTCCTACTAGTATACAGATGAATAATCTATCTCTCCTTGTTTTCTACAGTGCAATCTTTGATATTAAAAATTGTCAACTCTTTGCAAATGTCGTCATTGCAGAGTCTCTCCGTTTGTGCGTAGCCTCTGACAGATAGCAAGAATCTACAATATGCCTGTTCCTAATCTACATATCTCCGATGCCTGTTCCTAATCAGATTTTCCGTCACTAATTAAACGACTTAATTAAAAGATCAAATAGTAAGGAAATTAATTTTTATTTGTTCTTATTAAAAAAAAATTCTTACTTCTGACCGCTATCATTTATTGTTTAATAAACATACCAAAGAACTGACAATAATTTTCAATTTTCCGTATGACGTTTGAAGTGTTCAAACAATGTATGTGATTTAAACTGCGTCTCTTCATTTAGAATGATGATTCCGTGCGTTGTCTGTTCTTATAGTTTTAGTTTTCAGGTGTGTGTACTAAGGATTTCTGTATATTTTAGATTTGAAGCAGTCACCTATTTTTGGTACAGTTAAATTTAATTTCCGTCTTCATTGTAATTTCAATTTTTTAGGTGAATATTGTTTATACAGATCTCCAAGGCCTGTGCACGTCTGGACGTTCCGCTAGCAATAAATGGCTAACTACCGCTTACGCCACCATTTATGTTTCACCATTTCATCCATTTGTACATAAAATGGCTGCATTTAATAATTTGTTTGCTAATCGATTGACAAAATTACAATTACTGACAGAATACTGTGTCAATGGGTTTATCGCATTTAAACATATCGCAAAAGCCACTGGTTATAGTTATACTGTTATTTATAAAATTGCGTTAAGGCGGAAGAAAACCCAAAATAAAAATAATAGTAAAAAGGCAATTGTACCAATAAACAAAAATACATTTTAACATTCAGGTTTTGTTCAAACCTAAGAACAGATTGTATATAGTTTCATATACGCGTAGTTACTTACCTATATTCCTTTGGAACCGGGATAGGTGATTCGTCTGGTCCCTGATAGAAGAAGAAGAAGAAGAAGAAGAAGAAGAAGAAGAAGAAGAAGAAGAAGAAGAAGAAGAGTATTTGTTGATCAGTCACTTGTTTTCTGCCTGGATTTCTCACAAAATTAGGAGAACAAGACATATTGAAAGACTGGAAAATTGTACCAATAGCCTACTCAATCATATATACTACTGGTAGAGGCCAATATAAGAAAAGTGAACAAGTACCGACATACATACAAGACTATCATACTCTATCTTTGGAAAGAGGCTGATCAGGACACAATAGAGCGTTTTAGTTCATTGGATCGTGCGAGCATAACTATCCCATTGGACACACAGCATTCTCATTGCTGACAAACAAAGGGAAATAACATAATTAAATAATATAATAAACGAAATTAGTAAAAGAAACTGGTGATTTTAGAACAAAAGTGTTATCAATTAAGATAAGAGACTTATGAGTTTAAAATAATATAGAAAAATTATAAAAATAACCTAATATTATAAAGTTGTTGGTGTAGGTTTTGAGTAGGAGGCACAAGCGCCCTCAGGACAGGTGGGAACAACAAGTGTCTAGCAGAAAATATAAACAGTTCGCAGAACCATTAACTTAATAAGGTCAAACTTTATCTGAAATAACAGACGACAATTGTATTATTGTAACCCGTTGTTTTGCTTTGAGGATTAACCTTTGTAACTGGTTGCTAATCTAACGATTATAACAAAAATAGAAAAAGGAAAACAGTAATGTTGAATTCCTTCTTTCTACTAAACAGCTGTGACTAATCTGGTATCGATTTTAAATTACGAATGTCTGCTTACATAAAATAAGCAGAAATCGACTTGTAAATTAAAATTCTATACATCGAAAATGTTTGGTTGCTTACTCAAGTAAAAACTGAAATAAGTACAGTTGATGTTTTTTTTATTAATAATTAGTAGAATAATTGCATGTATCATAACAATAAAACAGTACAATGTTAGGGAAATATCAATTTGAATTACTGAATGCCAAGAAAACAAAAGGGCATAATTTGTATTAAAAATTTGTATGAACAAAGAAATTCACATTGCAATATTTCCTCAAATCATAGAGATTTTCAGTGCGTACTACATACAGCCAACGATAAAAGTCAACAATTTATATAATATACAACAGAAAGGAACGGGAATAACAATTAAACTTTGACATGTTCTCTAATTCCACCTTGAAAACAACGCACAACCTATTCACAGAACTTCATTTTATTGTTGTTATTATTATTATTATTACTATTGTTGTTGTAACGAGAACCCTGTCGAACAGCCTTGAACGTCTTCCATCCGTCTCTTCATCAGCCGAGCAGGTGTGTCTCAGTTAAGGCCGCGCTTAAGTACGTTTCAGAGTCCTCTGGACAACACTTGAATTACACGTTAATTGGCGTCCAGTTAAGGATGGAAAATTTCTAAAAGACTTGCACTACCTATAAAAAGTCATATCAGCCGGCTTGTCAGTTAGTTGACAGTGACCGAGTTTCCTTAGCGCAGATCGAGTGTTTGTAGAAGTATTGTAGCGAAGTGTTGTTGTGTTATAATTAGTGCGAAATTCTTTATAATTGACATTATTATTGCGTGTGGAAAAATTTTACTTAAATTGTTGTAAGAGACTGTCTTGTTGATTACAAATTATTAATTCTGATAATTAAAGGTGGTTTTTGGTGACTTCATTGGTGTCTTGTATTTGGTTTTCCACTGTACCACACGACGATCAGTGAAACCGTCGTAACATTATTATTATTATTGTTGTTGTTGTTGTTATTATTATTATTATTATTATTATTATTATTATTTCTTGTAAGCTACCTGAGCTGCAAGACTCTCTCAGGCATTTACAATTTTTGGTCCCAATAAAGATACAAATGTTTTAAGCGATTCTAAATTCCGATTTGGTTTAATATAATTTCATTTATTCTTACATATTTTGGGCTTAAAGATTTAAAAGTTTTTCAAAAATTTTATATTTTTATGGTCCTAAAATTAAAAACATTTTTAAACCTCAACAATATATAAACCGACAAAATACTTCGCCTTTCTGTTTCCCATTTTTGGAACATTAATTACTTTTGTTGTTCCTTATTTATTTATTGTTCATTGTGTTATTTGAATTAGCAGTCTCTGTAATTCCAACTTTATCGTGTTTACTTGGTAAACTGCTTCTTGTCACGTTCCGGACGGGCTTTTTAGTGTTTCCACCATTTTCAAGTCCTAAACCACGACCTAGTTTAGGATCCTGAACCACGAACTAAAACTGAACCATGGTCGTGTTTTAGGACATGGAAATGGTGGCAACACTGAAAGGCCTCATCCGGAACATGACAAGTAGCAGTTTAGCGAGTAAACCGACAAAGTTCTTAATTAAGCAAGTTGTTTTACTGATTATAATCACAAACAGAATATAATCGAAACAATTTTTCTATAGTGGTGTCAACAAAGTTAGAATCCCCGTGTATTTTTTTACGGTATTTACATTTCAGGATCGTGTTCATTTGGAGACATGCATTTTGTAGTTTTTCCTCGTTATTTCCTAAAAACTCAAAGTCGTCTGCAAAACAAATGGTTTTATAGCGATTCGCCATTAATACCGTTATTTTTAGTTTCCAGCTTCAACGCGTACTCTAGACAGAATTGAGCAGCAGTGGGGATGACTCGCCGGCTTGTAAAACACCTTCTGATATCTTTGATTTGCAACCAAACAGTGTACTGAAGTACACGTTACCCTCTGATCTTACCCTAAGATTCAGTTTAGTCGTCGGTGTTGGTCAAATATCTCTTTATGTATTTCGTTTTATGAACTTAAGATTGGTTCAAAGAAACCTGTTCCTGCACCTCTATTTTAACTTTTTGTGTCTCATTATGAGATTCTTTTGTGTAAGAATAGTTTTATGTAAAATGGAATTACTAAAAATAAAACCTTGAAAAGAGGAGCTAACGGGTGGGGAGTATCTATTACGAATATAAGTGCATCTTATTTTGTAAACTCATTGCCACCCAGATAAAAAGAACAAAATGGAGGCCGATTGGGCATACCTTGCGGATGAACCAAAATGCAATTGAGCTACACGCCCTCTTTTGGAACCCTCAGGGAAGACGAAGACGACGAGGAAGACTAAGAATCTCGTGGGGAGGAAGAACTGTCGAGATGGAAGCAGAAAAGGGGGGAAAGTCCTTTGGAGAGCTCAGAGTCCTCGCCCAAAATAGAGTCTGTTGGCGTAGCTTCGTCGAGACCCTATGCTCTGCAGAGAGCGCCATTAATTAGTAGTAGTAGTAGTAGTAGTAGTAGTAGTAGTAGGCCTAGTAGTTATTTTGTAAAAGTCTGTATCAATTTTGAAGAATCAAAGTTAGAAACCGATTTATTATTAAATAGCATATACTATCCAGTGGTGATAACATATTGAATACGAATATAGCAAATTACTTACAACGTTGAAATTATTATT
>CM068374.1:36359647-36629779 GCA_034769895.1 Magicicada septendecula | reverse complement strand
ATTGTGATTTATTTTTAATAATTTTCCGTAAGGAGAAGAATGATCTATTGTTGGTCTGCCAACTCTGAAACCTACTTGTTCTCAATCATCTATTTCCTTATACTCAGTTTCTAAAACATGTTTAAGTACTTTTCCATAAAGTCTACTTAGTGTCCTAGTAACAGTTACAATGTTGAAGTAAAACACAGTCAAACTGATTGGTAACTAAATATTATATAATAAAATTAGAGGTTGGATTATCACACTGTTCTACAGTATGGCTCAGGGTTACCGAAATAGTATGGCTGGGCGACTGTTTTGTCGGTGTTAAAAATTCATTGGAATTTACCATGAAAGAAGAAAACAGAACGCGTGGACTCGTATAGTTTGTGGCGTCGCAGAGTTAATGGAGAGTTACTGAAGCATCGCGGAGAAACCATTTCCATACACAGGTTATTACATTTCATGAATAAATTTTGTCTGAGTTCCAAGAACCTCTCTGCTGTCACGAAACAAATTTGGTCGCGAGATTTTAAACGTGGTACGTATATAACACAGTGTTGCGGCTTCAGTTTGTAAAGTCACAAATTTCTTCTTCTTCTTCTTCTTCTTCTTCTCTTCTTCTTCTTCTTCTTCTTCTTCTTCTTCTTCTTCTTCTTCTTCTTCTTCTTCTTCTTCTTCTTCTTCTTCTTCTTCTTCTTCTCTTCTTCTTCTTCTTCTTGTTCTTGTTCTTGTTGTTGTTGTTGTTCTTCTTCTCCTCCTCCTCCTCCTCCTCCTCCTCCTCCTCCTCCTCCTACTCCTCCTCCACCTTCCTTCCTCCTCTTCCTCCTCCTCTTATTCTTCTTCTTATTCCTCTTATTCTTCAACTTCTAATTTATCGCCGCTTTTCGGAGATCGTCGGTTCTTTAGCCACTTTCTAAACTGTGAGCTGTCACGAACAAGGTGTTTCGATTCAATCGACACATTCACTTTTCTCATAATTCTTCTCAGTATATTTTACCTACTTATAATTTTGAGCATTTTCTTTGTTCTTCTTCTTGTGCTCCAATAATTAACTTTAATATTCCTTTCATTTATCTACATTACGTTCTCTTCTCTAATGTTTTGACAACACTAATTTCTGATGGTCATATACTATTATTTTTGTATAAAAAATTTTAATTCGATATCTGAAGGTTTGTTGTGTTTCATTCTACACATTTACAGTTACAAAACAGCTAATAAAGCTACTTAAACAGTCAGCTTTAATTTGGCGTAACATTAATTTTCATTCTTTATACCTGGCGATGACTATTTTGTATTAATTTCTACTAGTAATTTTATACAAACCACTATGTTATCTTTAGTATTGACGAGCGCTTTCGGCATTCAAGCCATCTTCAGGTCATTTACCAACCTTTACCAATTTTTTGTGTAAAATTAACTAGTCAAATAAGATTATATTTTTATACTCAGATAATCTTGCTCACCCACACACATGACAGACATAAACAACGTTATACAAAAGAAAGTATTACATTAAAATATTTCTTCTTCTTCTTCTTCTTCTTCTTCTTCTTCTTCTTCTTCTTCTTCTTCTTCTTCTTCTTCTTCTTCTTCTTCTTCTTCTTCTTCTTCTCCTCCTCCTCCTCCTCCTCCTCCTCCTCCTCCTCCTCCTCCTCCTCCTCCTCCTCCTCCTCCTCCTCCTCCTCCTCCTCCTCCTCCTCCTCCTCCTCCTCCTCCTCTCCTCCTCCTCCTCCTCTTCCTCTTCCTCCTTCTCCTTCTCCTTCTCCTTCTCCTTCTCCTTCTCCTTCTCCTTCTCCTTCTCCTTCTCCTGATCCTGCTCCTGCTCCTGCTCCTGCTTCTGCTCCTGCTCCTGCTCCTGCCCCTGCTCCTGCTCCTGCTCCTGCTCCTGCTGATGCTGCTCCTCTCCTCCTCCTCCTCCTCCTCCTCCTCCTCCTCCTCCTCCTCCTCCTCCTTCTTCTCCTCCTCTTTAAGGATTAGATTATATAAACCTGTTGCGGCACCCATCTCATCCTCGGACGACCCACGTCTCTTCTACCAATGACTTTATAATTCAATCCCGCTTTCGGTAATATATCCTGTGTCATCCTTTGCAGATGATCCCACCAGTGTCTTCTGTAAATTGAAATAATTTCATTTATCTCCTTTACTTTAAGTTCTGCTCTGATATGCTCATTCCTTATTCTATCTGGCAATGTATAATTTAAAGTATTTCAAAGAAACTGCATTTCAGTGCTTTGAATCTTACCGCATTCCTTTTTTGTCATGACCCACGCCTCACGCGCATAAATCAATGTGGGTATTGCAATTATCATATAAAATTTGATCCTTGTGCTGTGTTTTGTTTTATTTCTAAGATTACTATGAATCGTACAACAAATATTATTAAATTTATTTATCTTATCTTTTATATCATATTCAGATTCATAGCTTACTGCACAGCCGAGATATTTGAAACGGCTCACTTGTTCTAAAGTTCTGTTGTTTATAACCATCGTATGATACTCGTAGTTATAACTAAAAACTTATGCAGTTGTCCAGTTAGTTGTTAACTAAACACTTACAATACGCTACACATAATATTTTTAAGACATTCCTGTTGACGTTACGACAAAAATGATTGTCATATTTAGACAAAACTGTTGTAAAGTACGGTAGTCGCCAACTGTGAGATGATGACTTACAGTGTATTTAGTGTATATGGAGGTTTATGATGAGAGTACTTAAAGATTTGGTTTACCGTAAGAAGTACTCTATCATTGGAAAAAAAAAACAATTTTGTCTCAAATATTTTAAAATTGTGTACAGTTAATTGACGGAACGTTAGAAAATGTTTCGTGAGTTAATAATTTAAAGTTATCACTACATTAATGATTAATTTCTACTGAATACTGGTTACCTGATTGATTACTGATATTGATTGGGATAGTAAGATAACAAAATTTAGACGTATCTGTAGAACGATTCATAAGTATCTGACAAATAAAACACGAAGGATACCCGAATACAAATTTATAAAACTGTGGCTGTCCCAACATTCCTGTATGCTAGGGAGACATGGACCCTTGGTAAAAGGAACGTGCAGAGGATTCAGGCAGCCAAAATGGAATTTCTAAGAGGGACGCAAGGTTGTTCTCTCTTGGATCGGAGTATGACGAGGATATTACGCGATTTAACATAGCATAATTGCACCAGAAGATTAAAGACTACATAAGGAGATGGTGTGAACACTTGAACCGCATGTCTGATATCTGTCTACCTGTGACTGCCTTGGGTTATCACCTTACTAGGAAGAGAGATGTCGGTAGACCGAGAAGGAGATGGATTCCGGAATAGGTCTAAGGCCTAGTCCTTGGAGTGGTGGTGATGATGATGATGATGATGATGATGATACTGTTTACCTAAAATACTATTCTAACTTAGATGAGATTAAAGTCAGAGCAGTCTAAAGACTGTGGATAAACCTTGGATCGTAAAATAATTGTTTAAAATGCAATTAAAAACAGACAAAGACTAGACATATCACGAGTAGAAGGCTGGAGGAAAGACATAAGCAGATATGTGAAAGAAAAGACTCGATTAAGATGACTTGTAATTTGATTCAAACAATCTAACACGATAAAAAAAAGGTAAAAGTGGGTTCCATTGGTTTCCGGCTATATGCGGGTGATATAGTTCTTATTCAAGAAAATGAGGATAATTTGCAAAGGGTTATGTTTAAATTACAAAATGTGGGAATAGAGTACTCACTGATAATAATTTCTGTAAGAAAGACAAAAACCATGGCTTTAAAAATAAATATCCAGTGAGGACTAAGATAGTTGTAAACAACAGCACTTTTGAATCAGTGAGCCGTTTTAAATACTCGGCTGTGCAGTAAGCTATGAATCTGAATATGATATAAGAGAGAAGATAAATAGATTTCGAAACATTTGTGGTACGATTCATAGAAATCTTAGAAATAAAACAAGGCACAGGACAAAATTAAATTTATAAGACAATTACAATACCGACCTTGACACATATGCGAGTGAGGCGTGGGTCATGACAAAAAAGGAATGCGGCAAGATTCAGTTTCTTTGAAATACTTTAAATTGTACAATGCAGATAGAATAACAAATAAAGATATCAGAGCAGAACTCAAAGTAAAGGACATAAGTGAAATTATTTCAATTACAGAAGACAATTGTGGAATAATTTGCAAAATGATGACAGAGGATCGATTGCCAAAAGCGGCACTGAATTATAAAGCCATTGGTAGAAGAGACATGGGTCATCCGAGGATGAGATGTGACAAGCATTATATTTTATAAGACAATTGCAATATCCGCATTGACATATGCGAGTGAGGGGTGGATCATGACAAAAAAGGAATGCTGCAAGAGTGCTGAAATGCAGTTTCTTCGAGATACTTTAAATTATACATTGCAGATAGAATAGGAATGAAGATATCAGAGGCAAACTCGAAGTACAAGACATAAATGAAATTATTTCAATTTACAGAAGACGTTGGTGGGATCACCTGCAAAGGATGACAGATGATCGATTGCCGAAAGCAGCACTGAACTATAAAACCATTGTAGAAGAGACGTGGGTCGTCTGAGGATGAGATGGGCGCCGAAACAGGTTTATATAACCTAATCATTGAAGAGTAAGAAGAAGAAGAGAAGAAGACAGAAGAAGAAGAAGAAGAAGAAGAAGAAGAAGAAGAAGAAGAAGAAGAAGAAGAAGAAGTGTTGTGAACCGGATCTGATGCAGAAAATCACTTTAATGGGACAATAATTTTTCACAACATCCAAACAGGAAAAATTACAGTCTTTGTAAGAAATGCGAGCAACCTGAGATGTGACTTACAGAGAAAACTTACTTCGATGTATCACAAACCAAATTGGTAACTCATTGACAGGCTTACAACAATTTGTTGAAGCGAAGAAAAAAATTACCACCTAGTATATGACAGTAATTATTATTTTCGTTATGAAGTGTTACGACGTCGAAGAAATCAATGACTTTGATGATGTAATGCCAGTGGTGTAAGCAGAAGATTAGAGCCTATACTAACGTTTCAACGTGGCTTCTTCCTTTGATTTTTATAAATTACTATTCTCTCATGTTTTACGATATCCGAGCAACTTCTACACAACCATGGATACTGTTACGACATTACAGAACAATCTACGTGTTTATCGAATGTTCAGAGGAATCCGGCTGAATGTTGTGGCGTACGTGATTCTCAGCGCATTTGCTAGTCTGTGACAGAATTCTCGCGGCCGCACGCGCTGTGTCAAGGCCGCAATGCATTACGTTCTAGTGTTTTCTAGTAGACGCCTGTTAGCGAATATTCCGGAACGTCAGCGGGGTATAAATACAAGTACTCAGGGACGCTCAGTTCAGTTATTGTCGGGTGAAACTCTGTGAGTCTGAGTTGCGATATATCAGTGCGGTTCGAGTATTGTGGCGAAGTGTTACGTGTTTTACATCAGTTAACATCTTTATTGCGTGTGAGCAATTTTTATTTGATCTGTTGTAAGAGACTGTCTCGTTAATTACAAACTGTGTTATTGTGATAATTAAAGCTGGTGATTAGTGACTTAACTGGTGTCTTGTATTTAGTTTTCCACTGTACCATACGACAATCAGACCGTCGAAACAATATATATCAGAGTCTTGGTGAGGGAAGTATCTCCAGTCTGGAGCCGAGGTAGCGAAACATTTATTTGTACTTGTTCTGACGTTAGGACTATTGAATCGGTTTGCTTGAGTGTATAAGTTAAAAAAGGGAACTATTCTAGAACTTGGTGAGATAAATACGCTACATACCAGTGATCTTTATAAAGTTGTTATACATTAGCAATGTAGAGTATAATATCATTTACCCCACTAGCATAACTGCGTGGGGCGTTAGGGAATCAATCCCCTCATACAGCTATTGAAAATTCAGTAAAATTTTATAATCATCATCATCATCTGCACTCCAAGGACTAGTTCACGCCTTAGACCTGTTCCGGAACCCATCTCCTCCTCGGTCGACCGACATCTCTCTTTCCAGTAGGGTGATAACCCAAGGCAGCCACAGGTAGACGGATATCAGGCATGCAATTCAAGTGTTCACACCAACTCCTTCTGTAGTCTTAAATTTTCTGATGCAATGGTACAATGTTTAAATCGCATCTAATATCCTCGTTCCTTCTCCGATCCAAGAGAGAACTAGAAATTTCATTTCGGCTGCCTGAATCCTCTGCACGTTCCTTTTACCAAGAGTCCATGTCTCACTAGCATGCAGGAATGTGGGGACAGCCACAGTTTTATAAAAGTTCATTCGGTATCCTTCCACGTTTTATTTTTCAGGTACCTAGTAAAATTTTATAATCACGTAACTTAATAATATTTCTAAAACGGTTCTTTCTGTTGATATAAGAGAAATAATAATCGTATTGTTACGACTCTTATAACAAATCATAAAGAATTGTTCACAAACAATAAAATGTCAACAAATATAAAACACAATTGAATTACAATTATACCGCCCGATTATGAAACACAACACTTCGCCAGCAATAACCACTTGAACGCACAGAGTAATCACTTGTAATCGCCTGACAATATATTCAGCTAAGGCCGCTAACGCCTTGCATTTATACAACACTCACAGACCAGAACATTCCACTAATATCACGCGCCCCAGAACTAGTCTCATCCCTCGTAGAAGTAGCTCCTAGTTACGGCACTGTTATACCCTATATCTGTTTTTCTAACATAATAGACTTTACTTACAATTAATTAATTATGGTTTTCAACCAATCGGCTCAATTCTGGGTTAAGACTGGGTCTACAAAGAGACGAGAGGTGGAGGTCAGGAGGAAATCTTGCATCATGTGTTGGCAGGGTAGTGTGCACCAGCAGGACGTACACCTAGTGTGGGTGCAGACGAGCCCCTAGCGGGTCAAAAACGTCTGTATTTTTAAAAGAGGACTACGGCCCGGAAAATAATTTTACTGCCTTGGCTCCAGCCTTGAATATTTAAATTCAATCAAAATATACTTACCGTATTTTTGATTTATATATACCATAAAATGCTAATCAAATTTGAAGAATTGGATAAGACAAGAATAAAAGTAACACATTCTTTTGTATAAGAAAATTTAATTTGATTTACTGAAGTTTTGTTTTGTTTCATTCTACTCTTTTATAGTCACAAAACTGCATAAAAAAACTACTTAAACTGTCAGCTTTAATTTGGCTTACAATTTATTTTCGTTATTTATATCTGTCGATAAGTACTTTATATTAGATTAGTTGGTCTAGTAAAATTATATTTTTACCCTTAGAGAGTCTCGGTCACCCACACACATTACAAAAATACATAAACGACGTTATAAAAAAGAAAGTATTACATTAAAATATATTTGGTTGCGCTACTTAAACACCGCGATAATCGTAGACGACGGGCAAAGAATCTATCCCGATTGAAACAAGCCAAGGCGTAAGACGAGTTTGTTGTCTGTCACCATTACTTTTTAACCTTTATGTAGATGATCTCAAAAAATGGAAAGAACAAACCCGTGACGGTATTAAAATCTACCGAAATAAAAGCTTGAAAACCATTCTTTGCGCGGATGACCATGCTACATTCGCCACTTCAGAAGACAATCTCCAGAAAGCAATATACATCTTACATAAAATAGGAAAAGAATATGACTGTAACATATCTGAATCAAAGACTATACAACACGCATACATATGAACACATCACACTATTTTCTGTTTTTCTCGGTACCTCTACCTTCTCTCGACCTGCACTGGAGTCCAAATCTCCTTCATCACTGGCTGAAGGGGGTTGATCTTGAAAACATCCTGACACCGTCCTGAATGAGCCTCAAATAATACATAAAAATGAAAGCGTTAGTGATAAAACCTCTAGATTTTTTACACACAAAATTAACGTCAAACGTTTGTCATCATCATGATGATCATTTTCACCAAGGATTAATCCAAAATTGTTTGTTCCGGTTCAAAGCAGATAGACTAGAGCTGATCGTTCCAACGCTTCTTTGAACGTCTCACACCCCTCCATCCATTCGGCTTATAATTCCATTGTTGTTTGGGGATGCGGCAGTCATCCATTCGGCTTATAATTCCATTGTTGTTCGGGGATGCGGCAGTCATCCATTCGGCTTATAATTCCATTGTTGTTCAGGGATGCGGTAGTCATCCATTCGGTTAAGGTGTTCCAACCGTTTTAGATGATATTGAGCAATTCTATGTAGTATACTCATAATATTCAGTTCTTGCCGTATGTCGAGATCCCTTTTGCGATACTGAAGGGTATACCCTGTCACGTGCCTGACAGATCTCATTTCGGCTGTTTGTATATGACTGGACTGGGACTTTCTTAAAGCCAATTCTCAAACCATAAAGAAGTGTGGGTCATCCTGCTGAACACATCTTACAAATTGTACCCATCTAGTCTTGTAAGACGACTGAATGGAATAACGGGGACTAGGGAGTATAGTCTCAGGGACCCAGTACGGTTTCAGGAAGGGTAGACCATGTTTAGATTGGATCACTACATTATCCCAGATTACCGAAAGACACAGAGAATATTAACTGAACGTTGTTGTGTGCGTGTGATTTTATTTTAGACTTCTTATCCTGTATCTTGCTAATAATGTAGAGCCAGATTATACCAGTATTACTTTCAATAGTTGGTAGTAATGAATGTTAAATACTATTTGAAGTACGACAAGGGTGTCCATTTATCACCTTCTCCTTTTAATTTCATATATTGACGATATCACACAAAACTGACAGATGTGTCTTCCAGAGCATTTCATGACTGGTCACTCTAAATTGATACTTTGTTGTTTACGGACGATCAGGCTATTCTCTCGGTCTCAGAAAACAGATTGCAGATGGGTATCCATTTGTTAATTCGAATCTGCAAAGACTCTGGTTTACAAGTATCCACACTTAAGACCAAGGTGATGGCTTTTCGTGGAACTGATCCCGTACGGATAAAATTTGTTATAAACGGTACTGTCCTGGAACAAGTTAGCAGTTTTGAATACCTGGGCTGAAGTATGTCTTATAATACAAGCAACGACGTTGTGAATAAGTTGCATAAGTTCAACCTTATGTGCGGGACCATTAAGCGAACCCTTAAGTCAGTAAGTAAAGGAACACGCTTAAAATTCTAAAAATTCTACAAGGTGATGGCTCTTCCCACACTTGTTTATCGGTCTGAGAATTGGACTTTAACGAAAGACAAGACCAGTCGCATAAGCGGCTAAAATGAGATTTCTCTGGCACGTGGCAGGGTATACTCTCCATGCGATCGTGGAAGAAACACAGATATACGGCAGAAACTGAATATTATGAGTATACTCGACAGGATTGCCCACTATCGGCTGAATTGGTGGGGAGACCTTTGCCGAATGGATGACTGCCGCATCCCCACACAATTATGAAACTATAAGCCGAGGGGATGGAGAGGTGTGGGACGTCCGAGAAAGCGCGCTGGAGTGACCATCTCTAATCTTTGCTTATTTGAAACCGGAACAAACCATCCTTGGTTTAATCCTTGAAGATGATGATGATGCAATACAATTTATTAAAATACACTAAATATTTACTAATGTAAATTTAAAAACAACTTGTGGCCAAACAATTTTTTTTTACAAATTCATTGACACTGAGTGAATAATAAATGAGAAATTTGTACAGCTGGTTTGAAAAAGGTTTTACTCCAATTTCGGCGCCAAAAGTCAAAGCACAAATTGACTGCTTTGAAGAAACGTTAAGATTTAAGAGAAATACTTGACGACACGACAGAAGCGTGTTCATTTGACCGTAAAACATATCGAGGAAGTATCTCTGTATTCAAAGTAGGTTGACGTCGAAGATGAAGTCAGGGGGCAGGGGGAATTGGAATCGTTCAGTGAAACGTGGAGCGAATTGAAAGTGAGAAACGAGCGGCCACTTTACATTTAAATATATAGTGTTAACAGTAATGCAGGTAAAATGCGTGACAGGAAAACGGAAAGCAGAAAATCTGAATATACGGTAGAGCCAACCTTACGAGGATACATTTTTAAGTATTTCTTTAAAATTGCTTATTATTTTTTTGCGGCTAATTGAACACCAAATGAATGTTACTTTCTAAACACTATGTTCGCAACGTCAAAGTATATGATAACTGACCTTGAACAAAGGCCATACTATTATGAGGAATTGATTAAGTTGTTTATAAATCACCAATAAGGTATTCAATTATTTTCTTCGTCCTTTTCTTCATCTTCTTCTGCTCCTTATTTTTCATTACTACTTATCTTTCTTTTTACATTTCTTGTCCTCCTCCGACACTTTTTTCTTCCGTTCTCCTTATCCTCTTCTTATTTTCATTCCATTCAATCTCTTCTTTTTCTCTTATTCTTAGCAGTATCCTTACTGTTATTATTACTCAAACAACCCACGGATGATGTGACGTGTATCATGAAGCATGTTCATCGTCACACATTTCTAACCCAACCTGCTGTTTCGTGCCTGCCGCCTGCCTGTGCCATAGCCATTTTTCTTTTGGTCTGTCTCGTTCTCTTTTCCACAAATAGAACGCTACTTTAATAGTTTAGTATTTCAGCGTCTATCTGTTTTTTTTTCACGACAAATAATAGTGTTTTACTGCGGCAAAATAATCATGGTAAAGTAGTGTACTGCAGTTAACTGGTAGAGATCTGTACTATTTCTTGAGTCGTTTTAAACTGAAGATGACCTCCAACGAAGAAGAGGTTGAAACGTCTGTTCTATGCGGTAGTAGTAGATCACTGCCCGGAGAGAAGTCAATCGAATATTAACAGAGCTGAGGTCGGCCGTGAAAAGTCTTAGGCACAAAAATTAATAACTGGGTACTTTTGCATGACAGTCCGTCAGCTAATCGAACAATCCTGGTCGAGGAGTACCTTTATGTCACAACGTGAAAGCTTTAGAGCATCCACCTTGTTCTCCCCAGCCCATGTGTACTGGTTTCCTCGCTTGAAATCGGCTCTGAAAGGGAAAAGGAACAAGAACAGTGATGCGTTATCGACAAAGCAGCTGAAAGAGTTTACTAAGGGCGGCCGCACACTGGAGTGACATTTTGTTTTGCGACAGAACCGTTTTGACGCTTCGTGTTGCAAAGCGTCGCTCCAGTGAAGAGAGCATTGAGACATTGTCTTAAGACAAAACAATTTCTCGTCAGCTGTTTTTGACCTGTGAATGTATGTGGTTCGTGGGTTTGTGACAGGCGTTAAAAGAGAAGGCATGGACTAGGTTAAGAGTAATATAAACTCTCCAACTTGTGTGGTTAGAATCCAGCGCTTGCACAGTTCAAAAAGTCCCAAGCTGTTTTGTTGCAACACAAATTGAAGAAGCTTTGATCGCGAGGAGCCTCGCGACGCTTCTAGGCAATGTCACAACCAGTGTGTGGCACTTTATTGCAATAGAATAATTTGCAACGCTTAGAGACACAATGAGCCAAAACGGTTCTGTCGCGAGAGAAAATGTCGTTTCAGTGTGTGGCCGGCCTAAGAATGAATTTAAGGAGTGTTTCAAAACATTTACCAACGTTGGCCAATGTATGTAACTGGAAAAGAAAACTACTGTGAAAGAAATACAATGTAAAACATTTTAATGTATACAGTTTTTGTGAAGTAAACTAATTCCTGGAAGCTTTTGAATCTATCTCGTACATCTTTAAAAAAAAAAAAATCAACGTATAACTAAAGAGAAATGAAACAAATTTCTTGCTACGACAATTCTCTTACTGGAATGTACTGTATAAAATTTAATATTTGTTTCAATGTTAGATAACTCTTCTCAATATCCGCATAATTTCCTGACTGATATTTAAAGATTAGCATTCCATTTTCTTTATTGCTGATGAAAGTAAACATGATCACCGTTTCTCATCTGAGATTTGAATAAACGAACACAGTCGGCTCTAGTTTGGAAAAAATGCTACATACAACTACATTGATTTTTTAAAATACCGGTGACGGCACATATTTCAGCAGCTGCAGTGGTATATTCTCGGCCATTGATCTATTCCTCTACAGCTCGACACTTGCTCCGCGTCTCTCGTGGAGATTTCTTCCTGATTTCCATGAAAGCGACCGCTTTTCTTTGCACATCCATTGCGTCCCGAAGAGGGTAGTGCGCGTGCCAAGGAGGTGGTAGTGGCTTGGCCGAAGTTTTAAGAGCTGTCGACGTAAAGTGGGACGCCTATTGCTTCACGACCGTTATCACGGCAGCAGATGAGAGTGTCAGCCCACGGACTGGAGGTATGTACTCTACGCCAAGGTGGAGTGCCGAATTCAAGCAAACGTTCACAAAGAAGCCGAGAGCTTTTAACATATTTAAGCGGGTACCGACTTTAAACAACATAATTGCTTACAAGCACTAAATTCAAAATTACTACTAAAAACCGGGCTGTCAGGCCGTGCTCACTTGATATTAAACGCTATCACATCGGCAACGTTTCGACTCCCCTAGGGAATCTTCCTTAGGCCACAAAAAAAGCGACAGAGAGTAAAAACACAATAGCGGCAGACGTACGCCAATCACTACCCGATACCTGTTTCAGGTAAGAGCAACAACACCTTTGATCTGCAGCTCGGCGAAAGTTTTTAGCTGCGTAAAATTCCAGTTGGGAGAAATTTGTATCCGGCCTGACCCGGTCGACCCTAGCAGTAGAGTTCTGTAGGCGGATGTTGGCAATCAGTGGTGCATCGCCTACTGAACAGAACCGTCGTGTGCTGTGTTAAAAAAAATGAAATTTTAGAAATATTGGCTGGCAGCGCCTTGTGCCACGGTCACTAGCTCAAAAAGCTGTAGAGAAAGTTTCCTCATGCAATAGAGGAAAGAGAGCAAGATGTTCTAGACTTCGGCTGCCTGAATCCTCTGCACGTCTCTTTTACCAAGAGTCCATGTCTCACTAGCGTACAGGAATGTGGTGACAGCCAGAGTTTTGTAAAATTACAGTTGGTTATATTTCCGTGCTTTATTTTTGAAGTACAGTAGAATTTAATAGATGTAAAGCGGGTAATATAATATTTCGCTCTAAAGCTTACGACATGGGTATATATAGGTTTTTTGGGTCGCTGATCACGATTCCGAGGTCAGAATGCACGTTTTTTTGGTGAAAAGGGGTGGTTCTAAGAGCGAAAATAACCAAAATTAGGGGTTGATAACATAATATTTCGCTCGAAAGCTCTCGACATGGGTATATATAGGTTAAAATTCAAATTACGCGAAAAAATAACAAATAATAAAAAAATATTTTTATCTTAAAAACTATAATATACAAAATACTTCATATTTATTATTTATTTTCGACTTCCACTTAGTAGCCGTTGATAAAATAAGAAGTTACCGAATTTTATCATCGTTGAGCGCTCACATTTTTTACCATAACTCGGTTAATTTTAAAGATAAAAAATAAAAGAAAATGCATTTTGTAGAAAATTAAAAGGGCTACAACTTTTTAGGATGGACCATAGTCAAAAAACCTACTATTCCTAAGATATGGTACTTAGAAACAAAATCATTTTATCATAAAATCTTATAAACACACCTTGTAACAGTTGTAACTTGTTGAAAAATCCTTAAACATGAAATAAGAATGAAAATATTCAACTTTTTAGGAGCTATATTTTCGGTCAATATCAATTTTTTGATAAAACGCTTTGTTTTCAAGATTTTTTGAAAACGACAAATTTTCTGTGAAATCAAAAAAATTAACATTTACGAAACTCTACGTAGATTTTCTAATCAATAATACATACAAAAAAAAATTGAGGACTTTCCTAATGTAATAGACAATCTAAATCTACAATATCTCGCACAAATATTGTAATAAAATAATAAATTGATGTGTGTGTTGATGATGAGCTATTGTGGAGTATGAGACTCCGATGTAATCAAATCCAATGTAATATGTTTAATTGGTGTTTAATTGGTGTGGCTCTCGACGTCTTACTGGCCTGAAACACTTCCTTAAGTTTCCCAGCTGGTCGAGTCCCAATGGTAGCAAGACCGGTCGAGTAGCGTAAAGTTGATGAAGAAATATATATGTTCAGCTTCACCGAAAGTTTCAAAACAAAAATTATTGTTTTGAAGGAAATTAAAAAAAAAATTATGTTTATAAAAAAAATAATTAAAATTTTTTTTTTAAATTTAATTAATTAATTAATTATGATCAATAATCATATTTAAAAAGTGAAGTTTTAAAAAGTGTAATGCTCTTCTGAAAATTTTTATTAAAGTTTTGGTATATTTTAAATAAACTATCACCACTCATAAGATTGTCTTCAAACCAATCGATATTTGTTTATCTTTTTATTTTTTAGGTTATCTTCACTTATAGGTGGTAAAGTCTTTGTAGATTATCAATTAGAATTATATTATTGGTAATTAGTATTATTGAAGAAATAAAGAACTATTAAGTATTGAAAAGTATTAATGTTTTATTAATTAATGGCAATATTGACTCTTATCGATTAATATCGATTCTCAGGATATCGAAAAAATTACAAAGTATTATATAAAATTCGTACAGGGTTCTTTAAACAGCCAATTATTATCAAAGTCAGAGAAATCGGGCCAATATTTAAAAAGTATAACGTTACATCAAATGAATAATTATTACTAAACACAAACATTGAATAATAATTTGAAAATTAAAATAATTGTTTTCACCAAACAGCTGTGTTGAAACAGGAGAAGGCACTGGGATCGTCAAAAGCAAATGGCGGCCATCAAGTTGATCAAAATGTTGTTCGTTCCTGCTGCGTTCCAAATAATGTATTTTCTGGCAGTATTCCTGTTCTTGTGTCTGCAAATCTCTTGTTAAATGTTGTGTAGTGACTGGTGTAATGATTCTGGGTTGTATTTAGTATATCTGTGTAATTATAAGTCAAAACACTTTTCCCAATTCCGACACTAATTTGGTTAATGTGTTATACAGTTTCCTGGTGTTTTTCGGAGTAGAAATGTATTGTTTAGTGTTAATTAGTGTTTCTTGATTGTTTTTGTCACAATGTATATGTTCTGGAAGGATTTTATAATTCACTCTCGACTTTACAGTAACGTACTGTTCGCCACTTAACTTTAACGTTGTAAGATAGGTTAGATCGTCACAAAACTCTCGTTTATGTTAACCGTTCGAATACCAATAATCAACTAACTGTTTCCTTCAGTTTCAATTAAACTCTTAGCCCATATAATATTATTCTTAACATTGTTCAAATATTTTTCATATCCTGTGCACACTTTAATATTTCACTATATAAATACCTAAACTTGGGTTATTTATCAATTTTATTCACTAGATGTTATTTAAATTAATCTTTCAGTTCATTCAGCTTATTTTCAGATTAAATAATGCCGTTTTATAGTGTTTTCTGTCCAAAATATAGTAATTTTACTTTCAGTTTGGTATACTCTGAAAAGTCAAAACATCAAAATTTACTTCCTGTCATTATATAAATTCAGCCATTTTATCAGTTATATTTAATATTAATAATCCTATATTGTATTAAAAGGTTCATATTCCCTTATTTTCTGGTAATTAATTGAATTAGTTGTATTCTGAAACATTATTCTGGAATATATGACTCCCATGTCCAAATTTCTGAGTTTAGTCATTTTCATTTTTATTTATAACTCTGAATATAATTTATTAAAATCTCTCTAAATGGTATGTGCAATTATATGGCATGATCTCAAGTTTATTTTGTCTAAACCCCTTTTGTTTATTTGCTTTTAAATGAGTAATTTCTCTGTTTTGATGAAGTTTGGTTTCCATTCTTTTGGCCTATGATTTTTTAACAATTTTTCTTACAAAATATTTTACAAACAATATATGATGTGTGATACCCTCTCTGACTTTTACATATAGTATTATAAATTAAACATGTTTTCAAATTACACAAAAACAATTAGTATTGGTTACAATACAAATAATAGTTAAACAAAATAAAGAATATTTTTTTTAAATAAATGGTTGTCTTCAAGTCAGACATTTTGCAACAAAATCCTTATTTCTAAACATGGAAATATGGCTTACAAAAAAGAAAGGTTTTTTACTAACTAACATCTTAATTACTCTCTACTATTTACAAGTAGTAACTATTTTTATAGTTCTGATGTTAGTTGTATCAGACCCAAACAAATGGCCTTATATCTAAAACATTTTTAAACATTCTTTTACTATATACATAAAAACCTTATATTTATATTCTTATTTCTAACTATTATTATAAGTAGGATTCTACAGTTTTTATACCGTCTTTTATACATTGTCTTTGGGGAATTGTACCCTGTCATTAATAAATAAATAGTATGCATTGTTCAAAAAGTATCATGAAATCTGTTTTTCTTTTTTCATGTAAAACAAAAGGTTATTTTAAACAGATTCATGTCTTATGAACAACATATTGTCACAGTACACATTTTAAGTCATTGAAAAATGCATATTTCATTGCATTCAATGTTTGTGATTGCCAAGAATGAAACACAAGGTTCATTTTTTATAATACCCAAAACTATCACTGGTTCACTTTGCACTTATATAATTATGTTAATGCTAAATGGTCGTATAGTCTTATTAACATAATAAATTGGTTAGCGTTTTTTCAATGGAGATTTGTTCCATGGGTACTATATTATTGTTTCATCTTAGTTCACAGGCAACTTTTACTTTATACACTTCTCTCTCTTAAATTTATATACATGTGATTTTTATTTCGTTATACTTTTATTTTTAAATATTTATTTTGGGGATATAGGGATTTGGGTGTCTTTTATAAGAGCATGACATCTTCTTCAGGATGCTGCCTTCTTCTTCTTTCATCAGTCTTCTTTTCTCCTGCCTTCTGGGACTGGTATCTTCTCCATCTTCTTCTTGATGCCATCAGGTTTCTTGGGATCTTCTCCATCTTCTTCTTTATTTCAGAAATACACCACCTGTATTGGTTGATCTTGGCTTATTTTAGGGTTTCTATTCTATTTATTCTCCCTCGTTGTGGGTTTGGTCATATTCTGTACTGCTTGGTTATTTACTTTTTACCTTCCTGGGTTATACCTTGAAAACCTTTGGTTATGAGACTGGTCTTGGATGACTCATCACTAGTAACTCCTTTTATTTGAACTTGTATTTTCTTTATAATAATGATTTCTTTCCACAGTTGCTATGAATTAATCTATTTATATTAAACTTAATGCTTTCTTCCAAATTTAAATATTATAACTTCATTATTCTAATGATCAATTGCCATTCAATATTATGCATACATCTGTCACGCTACAGATTGCTCTCCTCCAGAAGTAATTATTTCAGACATGTTTATGGATGAAATAATTTCTTATGATAATTTCATAATTCCTTATAATTCATTTTCTTCTCCATTTTTATATCGACTTTTTTATAATTAGAGTTTAATTAATTATATATATATAATTATTTGTTTTACTACTGATCCTTTTCGGATAGTTAGTGTCTTCTGTGATATATTATTATTGTAATACATTTTCTTCCTTTATCAACTTAGTGTTGCATCCTTGGGATATTAATTCCCTAACATTCCCTATCACGTGGGCTGGGGCAGATCAGAGGGGCACTGTACGCTACTTCTCTGCTGGCCATACACCACTTCTATAAATTGAGTACAGAGGCATATCCATCCCTGCTCAAAAACATAATGCTGCTGGAATTATCTTCAGTCAGTCATCGAATAAATAAATAAAAAGTAGTCTCATTTTCGACTAATAAAAATATCTTCGGATTCTCCACTTCGTAGTCTCTCAGATTATCTCACATTTTCTATCTTAATAAATCTTCATAATTATTATTATACTCATTACATATATATTTTTTCAAAACTCTTAACTTGTCTGATATATTTAATTTAATTATGGTTGAAAACCTTTCTTTTAATAATTCTGGTTACTGTTTACAGTGTAACTCTCTTTCTTCTCCATCTGAATTCTCTTTATACTTTCTTCTGGTTACTCATAGTATTAGCATGGTCTTTATAAATAGTCTTTCGTATTCATTATTTGAATGGTCTTAATATATTATATTTAATTTTTTAACTTTGTATCTTTACATTAGATATACAGGTTGTTATATTGATCATTTTCTTTAAACATTTTGGTTGTTTCCTTTCTCTTAGAAAGTTATTAATCCGCCTTCGCATTTATTAACATTAATTCATTTATATTATATTTCATGTGGTATTTCTTCTCTTTACATTTCAAATAGGTTTTATTATTATCATTGGTTCAAAATCATCTTCTCCATCTGTTTGGTATGAGTTGTTCTTCTTCGCTCTTAATTAACTGTTTTCATTATCGTTTCATAGGTAATTAGTCTCTTTGGTTCCAAATTTTTTCTTTTCTTGCATATTACACTCTTTTTTGTTATTCTTCTCTACTCCTTCAAATGCTATTGTGAATGTCTAGCATTTATTCTGGATTAACGTTAATTCTCTTTTCTGAATTAACCACTTTATTTTCTTCTCAATTCAATCATAATTGACACATAATTATTTTTTGGAACTTGGTTAGTTTTAATGTAAAATTCAAACTATTCTTTTTATTTAATTGAAAAATATTTCTCATAAATCCTTGTAATATGTTGATCTTATCTTGTTTCAAAGTTCTGACGTTCTATCAACATTCAAATTCTGTTTAATTCATTTACTCCCAGAATTGTTTCATTCAGAATTGTTTATAGTACTGTGATCTTACTATTATTTCTGAATGTTTTGGTATTTTTCCAAATTCAAATTCTTCTTAATTATTTACCATAAAGTTTTCTCATAAACTTAGTTATAGTAAGTTGGTCTTACTTCATTTTTAAATTTTTTGTATTTTAAATTCAAAATTCCTTTCTTCTTAATTCTTCCAAAATGTTTTTCTCATAATTCAGTGGTAGTAAGCTGTGCTTGCTTAATTTTAAATTTTTTAAATTAAGTTCAAAATTCTCTCTCTTTCTCTTTCTTCCAAAAAGTTTTGTTCTAAATTATCAGGTTGTAGTAAGAAGTACTTACTCAATTTTAAATTTTTATAAATAAATTCAAAATTCCTTTCTTCTTAATTCTTTCATAAAGTTTGTTCAAAATTATCAGTGGTAGTAAGATGTTCTTACTAAATTTTAAATTTTTATAATTATATTTCAATTCAAAAGTCTTTCTTTTTCTTTCTTCCATAAAGTTTGTTCCAAAATTATTAGGTTGTAGTAAGATGTACTTACATATTTTTAGAATTTTTTAAATTAAATTAAAAAATTCTTCTTCTTTTAATTCTCCAGAATGTTCTTCTCAAAATATTATGTTGCAAGATGTACAATTATTTTAGAATTTTTAAAATTATAAATTCAAAATTCTAAAACTCACAACTCATTCTTCATAATATTTCTTCATAGAAGCTTGATTGTACACTCCTTTGATTTTTCCTGAAACGATTTCCTTCAACTCATATGTATTGTTATGCTTATCATTTACCACAACATATGGGCCAGTGTAAAGTAATAGTAGTTTTTTGGTTATGCCTTCTAAGGTGCTAGGCAGCTCTCTATTTTTTAGGAGGACTTTTTCACCCTCTTTATATGTTACAATTCGCCCTATTGCCTTCTGGTACTTGGCTTGCCGTTTTTCCTGATCTTCTGCTACCTTATTGTAAAACTTCAACTGGTTGAACTTCCTATTGTTGTTCGTTGGAAATTCAATGATTTGTTCAATGTCTCGGGGAGTCGGCTTCTCATACATGGCTGAGTATGGTGGAATTCCTATAGCTGGATGGTGGGCGTAATTAAGGAATGTTTCTGTCGCTGCTAGGTACTCTTGCCACTTTTTCTGTTGGTTGTGACAGTACGTGCGCAATATCCTACCCACTTCTCTTAGTACTCTCTCAGCCGGATTGCTACTTGGGTGGTAGACTGATGTCTTATACGTTTTGACCCCAAGTGCTAATAAAGTGTCTCGCCATCTCCTCCCCTTAAACTGTGTACCATGGTCGGTAATAATAGAAGATGGTCTACCGATCTCTGGGATATACAAATCAATAATCACCGCCAAAACCTTTGCTGTTGTTGCCCGATTAACCGGATATAGCTTTATATACTTGGTGTAGTGATCCATTATAATTACCAAGTATTTATATCTGTGCCGACCACCGCTACGGGGAAATGGCCCGCAGATATCCAAAAACACTTTTTCTAGTTTTGCGTTGGAAGTTATTGGTATCATGATACCCTCTGTCCTTTCATTGTTTATTTTGGCACATTGGCAGATCTTACAGTATTTGATGAATGTTCTCACCTTGCGGTTGATATTCTTGATCTTACAGTTTTCTTCTAGAGCTTGTATCACTTTTAACGCTCCCATGTGACCATACCTGACATGGTAATCGATGATGACCTCCTTTTCGATTTGGTGTGGGATTATCACCTTCCATGTCTCATCGTCCAAGGCGGTTTTTATGAATAAAATTCCCTTGTTAAGGTGGTAATATTTAGAAATGGTTTCATCATTGGCTTCCAAACGACTCACAATGTTTTTCAGCTTAGGATCACACTGCTGATGGATTCGGATATTTATTAACAAAGCTTGTAAATCGGCTCTGGTCGTGAATATGTTATAAATTTTTACTAAGCTCTCCTTCTCTCCCTCGAAAGTCTGATCTTCCAGATTTATACGTGACAACACATCCGCTACCACGTTCTTCTTTCCTGGAATGTATTCCCATTTCAGGTCATATTCTTGTAGGGCGAGTACCCACCTAGCCAATCGGCCGTGACTCAATTTGCACCTACGAAGGAACGAGATGGATTTATGATCAGTTCGTACTGTGACTTGATATCCGAGAATGTACGTCCGGAACTTGCTGCATGCGAACACCACGCTCAACAATTCCTTTTCTGTCACACTGTAGTTCTTTTCGCACTGGTTCAATGTGCGACTAGCGAAGCTTATTACCAGATGTTGTCCCTCCTCGTCTTCCTGGTATAATGTCGTTCCTAAGCTTAAGTCGCTAGCGTTACAGTTTAGAAAGAACGGTTTCTTAAAATCTGGGTGACGAAGTATGACACTCTCCAGAAACTTCTCTTTTATCAAGCGGAAAGTAATATCTTGATCTTCACCCCAAGTCCATTTGTTTTTGGCAGATAACTGTGGTTGAAACTTGGCGGTCAACTCGGAATATCGGCTCTGAAACTTCCTGTAATAGTTACAGAGTCCGAGGAAAGATTGCAATTGTTTCCTGTTTCTTGGTTGCGGGAACCTCTGAATTGCCTCCACTTTTTCTGCCGATGGTGTAATACCTCTGTCGTCTAGGTTGAAGCCTAAGAATTGTACCTCGCGCGCTATGAACTTGGATTTCTCCAACTTCAGTGTTATGTTGTTCTGCGCCAGTTTGTTTAGTACAAATTCCACTCTGTAACAGTGTTCCTCCCAGGTTCCGGATGTGATTAGTAAATCGTCAACATAGACGGTGGTAAATTGGAGCGCTTCTGGTCCCAAAATCTGGTCCATACATGCCACAAATATGGCGACAGAATTGACAAGTCCGAAGGGCAGTCTCTTGAACTGGTAATTGCGCCCTTCGAAAATGAACGCTACATACTGGCGGCTTTGTGGATGCAGCTCTACCTGCCAAAAACCACAGACCGTATCCCAGGTGCTAATAAATCTAGTACCATGAAAACGTTTTAAGATTTCTTCTATTTCACCGGGAGAGGTTCTGTCATTCACAATTGTCTTGTTCAACTCACGCGCATCTAAACAGAGCCGGACTTGTCCGTCTTTCTTCGGAACCGCAATAATTGGACTAGTGTAAGGTGATTGACTAATCTCAATTATGTCGTTTTCTATCATCTTGTTTATCTCTGTTCTCACGGCTTCTTTGAGCGACTGCGCTATTGGATATGACCTCCGGTTAAACTCTACGTTTTCTTTAAAACGAAGTTGGCACTGGTAGTTTTTTACCTTCCCTGGTTCATCAGAAAACACCGCCTTGTATTTCTCATATATAGCGATTAGACGATCAGCCAGATGTGTTGGTATTTTCTTGTTATCGCTTCCGCACTGGAAATTCCGTATTTCTTGGATCTTAACTGACCATAAATCCTCTCCTCCATGATTGTATATTATGGGTTTAGAAAGAGGGCTGTTTCTAATAACATTTATTTTACGAAGTTGTTGATGTAAAGTACTGGGAAGTATAGTTGTGCTTCCTACCAGATCTGCGGTCCATGTTACTCCGTCTGGGAAAAGTGATACTTTATTTAAATTAAGATCGATTACTGCCGAATATCTACGAAGAATATCGCAACCGACTAAGATGTCAAATGGTAATCCGGTGGCGATTAAAAATTCCATGTCTAAAGCTATATCACGGCTAACGACACTTAAGGAAACTTGCTTCCTAATGGTTTTATTCTGGCGGCCAGTTGCACCTACCAACACAATGTTGTTGACTGATAACATTGGCAAAGTTTTTCCACATGTACACTGTATTCTCTCCAATTCATTGGAGTTTATTATTGAAATATTAGCTCCTGTGTCTATCATTATTTTAGCGGGAACTCCTTCCACCTCCGCTGTTATATAAATTATCTCATTATTACTGTTGCTGAGACTCTTCTCGTTCTCTTCCAAAAGTTCAGTTCGTATGTCTTTCAGATAATGGTTACTTATGATAGTGATATTCTTATCATTGTTTGCTTGTTGCAAATCATCCTTTTCTAACCCAGGAAGTATAAGCAGTAACGGGTCATCGTTGTTGATTACTGCCTCCTCTCGTTTAAAGTATTTTGGTCAGTATTTATGTTATTATTGACCGAGGCATCGTTCGGGAAACTCTGGTTTGTCTCCTGACGTTCTGTACCCTGGTTGATGTTTAACGCCCTGTTCGGTTGTCTGCCAAGATCTTCCAGGCTGGTACTTCGTCTTCCCTCTTCGTGTCTTGGGCCGTCTCGTTCCGCACTCCTCCATCTTCGGTCGGCGCCGTGGAAGCTGCTCCTCCTCGGTTGATAATATCTCCTGGGTCCGCGATCTTCTGCTCTTATAAAATTTACCCTAGGGCGCGACACTCGGTTATTACTATTGCTATTATTGTTATTACTAAAATTATTATTATAGTAATTTCGGTTAGGTGGGTAAGGCCTGTCAACATTATTGTTGGGATATGGATTTCTCTGACTGTATGGGACATTATGATTTTGTTGATAAAAATTGTTTCTATTATTTGGGTAGGGGTTATTATTCCTCACGCCGTTAAAATTACCGTTAAACTGGTTATTACGCGGCTGGTTGTTAGGGCCGTCGTAATTATTGGGCTGGTTCCGGTTACTTGTATGGTTATTGCCGTTATTGGGGTAGGTAGTCGGCCTTGCTTCTGGTCTCTCATTTCTCTTTCTGCTCTGCCGATAATACTCTTCGTTCTCGTATCCCTCCAATAACTCGGTCATTCCCTGGATCGTCTTGATCTGGCTACCTCTCCGGGCCCTGATAATGTCCTCATCATAGTGATACGATATCTTGTTCACTAAACATTCTTCTGGGATTGCTGGCTCAAGGTGTTTTGCCATACACACCTTCCCCAAGAAATATGCCGTCATACTGCTACCTAATTGTGACCTGTATCTTCCATTACAAATATTGTCACGGATCAAGTTCTGGGTGGTCTCAGACCAGTATTTTGTCTTAAACATTTTCCGCAACTGTTGGTAGTCGGAAATTTCACTCCGGTTGGCCATCCACCGATTATCTGTTATGTCTCGGAAAGACTCGTCGAATATCTCCCTGCTATGGCTCCATTGAGTAATTTTATGCTTGGTCAAATATTCTTCTACCCTAGCCAGGAACTCCATCGGCTTGCGTTTGTATTGCCGGAAAGGTGAGCCACTCTCGGCTTTCGTTGACGGGCAATCCGGTGAAATGAGTCGGTCTGTTTCTAATCGCTTCCATCTCCTCTCGGCTTTGTCGCACCTGACCGGTGATATTGGCCATGGTCTCTTGTATATCATTACATCGTTCTGTGACCTGGTTGCGTACTTTTCCGAATTCTTCTTGATTTTCCTTCCTCTGTTCTTCTACCTTCCTACGACTATGTTCTTCGATATTTGTGAACTTGATGTTCACCACTTCTTTAAACTCATTCACCTCCTTTTCGGTCTGGTTGCACTTTCCATCAATCTCTCGAATCTCTCGATTGACCATTATATTTTCTTCTTCCATCTTCTTATCCATCGCTTTTTTGTTAACCTTAATTTCCTTATTCATTTCTTCTCGCAACAATTCCATTCTTTCGTCCAGTTTGTCCAAATTCTCCTGATTTACCTCCCTTAATTCTTCTCTTAAAATTTGATTATCCTCTCTCAATTCTTCCAATTTCTCCCCCATCTTCTCTTCCAACTTCTTGTTATCTTCTTTCAACTCTTCCTTCAATTGCCGGTTGTTCTTCTCTATCTTCTTCCTGGTTTCATCGATTTTCTGATTGGTGTTCTCAATTTTATTAATCAATTCTTCTTTAGTTGATTTGAATTCTTCCTTGAACGCTTGGTTGTCTTCCTTTAAATCTTCTATGTTCTTGTTCATCCCAGTCAACTCTTCTTTTGTGGATTGATTATCCTTCTTCAATTCTTCTAACTTTCCTCCCATCCTCTCTTCCATCTTCTTGCTATTTTCTTCCATCTTCGCTTCCATCTTCTTGCTGTTTTCTTCTATCTTCTTATTCAGGGACTGGTTGTCTTCCTTTAAATCTTCTAACTTCTTATTTGTTTCTTCCTTACCGGATTTGATATCTTCTTTCAAAGACTGGCTATCTTCTTTCCTTTCCTTATTACTTTCGTCTATCTTCTTGTCCATGTTTTTATTTATTTCTTTACTCATTTCCATCATCATTCTTCTGAGCATTTCATGTAATCTCTCATCCTCCGTCCGTTTTGGTTTTTCCAATCTTTCCTCCTGGACATTGACTTCCTCTGTCTGAGTAGGCATCTCAGGTTGTTCCCCTGGTTGTTCATGTTGTTTGGACAACACTGGTGGCAACGAACTTTCCGTGTCTATTGGCGTTGCTTCCTTGTTGTCCATGTCAACTTCTATTTCTTTCTCGGCCTCCGCCGCCCGTTTCTTAGATGTTCCACGTCGTTGCATTTTCCCTTGAAATTCTCTGGCTTTGTAGCTGTTGCCTAGCTCCAACTAGTGATTGGGCAGAAAGTATTGGCCTTCCAATCGCTAATTAAAGCCCCTAAAGTTGTGCGCCAATTTGTAATAAAATAATAAATTGATGTGTGTGTTGATGATGAGCTATTGTGGAGTATGAGACTCCGATGTAATCAAATCCAATGTAATATGTTTAATTGGTGTGGCTCTCGACGTCTTACTGGCCTGAAACACTTCCTTAAGTTTCCCAGCTGGTCGAGTCCCAATGGTAGCAAGACCGGTCGAGTAGCGTAAAGTTGATGAAGAAATATATATGTTCAGCTTCACCGAAAGTTTCAAAACAAAAATTATTGTTTTGAAGGAAATTTAAAAAAAAATTATGTTTATAAAAAAAAATAATTAAAAAATTTTTTTTTTAATTTAATTAATTAATTAATTATGATCAATTAATTAATATAGGGCTGTGAAGTTTTAAAAAGTGTAATGCTCTTCTGAAAATTTTTATTAAAGTTTTGGTATATTTTAAATAAACTATCACCACTCATAAGATTGTCTTCAAACCAATCGATATTTGTTTATCTTTTTATTTTTTAGGTTATCTTCACTTATAGGTGGTAAAGTCCTTGTAGATTATCAATTAGAATTATATTATTGGTAATTAGTATTATTGAAGAAATAAAGAACTATTAAGTATTGAAAAGTATTAATGTTTTATTAATTAATGGCAATACTGACTCTTATCGATTAATATCGATTCTCAGGATATCGAAAAAATTACAAAGTATTATATAAAATTCGTACAGGGTTCTTTAAACAGCCAATTATTATCAAAGTCAGAGAAATCGGGCCAATATTTAAAAAGTATAACGTAACATCAAATGAATAATTATTACTAAACACAAACATTGAATAATAATTTGAAAATTAAAATAATTGTTTTCACCAAACAGCTGTGTTGAAACAGGAGAAGGCACTGGGATCGTCAAAAGCAAATGGCGGCCATCAAGTTGATCAAAATGTTGTTCGTTCCTGCTGCGTTCCAAATAATGTATTTTCTGGCAGTATTCCTGTTCTTGTGTCTGCAAATCTCTTGTTAAATGTTGTGTAGTGACTGGTGTAATGATTCTGGGTTGTATTTAGTATATCTGTGTAATTATAAGTCAAAACACTTTTCCCAATTCCGACACTAATTTGGTTAATGTGTTATACAGTTTCCTGGTGTTTTTCGGAGTAGAAATGTATTGTTTAGTGTTAATTAGTGTTTCTTGATTGTTTTTGTCACAATGTATATGTTCTGGAAGGATTTTATAATTCACTCTCGACTTTACAGTAACGTACTGTTCGCCACTTAACTTTAACGTTGTAAGATAGGTTAGATCGTCACAAAACTCTCGTTTATGTTAACCGTTCGAATACCAATAATCAACTAACTGTTTCCTTCAGTTTCAATTAAACTCTTAGCCCATATAATATTATTCTTAACATTGTTCAAATATTTTTCATATCCTGTGCACACTTTAATATTTCACTATATAAATACCTAAACTTGGGTTATTTATCAATTTTATTCACTAGATGTTATTTAAATTAATCTTTCAGTTCATTCAGCTTATTTTCAGATTAAATAATGCCGTTTTATAGTGTTTTCTGTCCAAAATATAGTAATTTTACTTTCAGTTTGGTATACTCTGAAAAGTCAAAACATCAAAATTTACTTCCTGTCATTATATAAATTCAGCCATTTTATCAGTTATATTTAATATTAATAATCCTATATTGTATTAAAAGGTTCATATTCCCTTATTTTCTGGTAATTAATTGAATTAGTTGTATTCTGAAACATTATTCTGGAATATATGACTCCCATGTCCAAATTTCTGAGTTTAGTCATTTTCATTTTTATTTATAACTCTGAATATAATTTATTAAAATCTCTCTAAATGGTATGTGCAATTATATGGCATGATCTCAAGTTTATTTTGTCTAAACCCCTTTTGTTTATTTGCTTTTAAATGAGTAATTTCTCTGTTTTGATGAAGTTTGGTTTCCATTCTTTTGGCCTATGATTTTTTAACAATTTTTCTTACAAAATATTTTACAAACAATATATGATGTGTGATACCCTCTCTGACTTTTACATATAGTATTATAAATTAAACATGTTTTCAAATTACACAAAAACAATTAGTATTGGTTACAATACAAATAATAGTTAAACAAAATAAAGAATATTTTTTTAAAATAAATGGTTGTCTTCAAGTCAGACATTTTGCAACAAAATCCTTATTTCTAAACATGGAAATATGGCTTACAAAAAAGAAAGGTTTTTTACTAACTAACATCTTAATTACTCTCTACTATTTACAAGTAGTAACTATTTTTATAGTTCTGATGTTAGTTGTATCAGACCCAAACAAATGGCCTTATATCTAAAACATTTTTAAACATTCTTTTACTATATACATAAAATCCTTATATTTATATTCTTATTTCTAACTATTATTATAAGTAGGATTCTACAGTTTTTATACCGTCTTTTATACATTGTCTTTGGGGAATTGTACCCTGTCATTAATAAATAAATAGTATGCATTGTTCAAAAAGTATCATGAAATCTGTTTTTCTTTTTCATGTAAAACAAAAGGTTATTTTAAACAGATTCATGTCTTATGAACAACATATTGTCACAGTACACATTTTAAGTCATTGAAAAATGCATATTTCATTGCATTCAATGTTTGTGATTGCCAAGAATGAAACACAAGGTTCATTTTTTATAATACCCAAAACTATCACTGGTTCACTTTGCACTTATATAATTATGTTAATGCTAAATGGTCGTATAGTCTTATTAACATAATAAATTGGTTAGCGTTTTTTCAATGGAGATTTGTTCCATGGGTACTATATTATTGTTTCATCTTAGTTCACAGGCAACTTTTACTTTATACACTTCTCTCTCTTAAATTTATATACATGTGATTTTTATTTCGTTACACTTTTATTTTTAAATATTTATTTTGGGGATATAGGGATTTGGGTGTCTTTTATAAGAGCATGACATCTTCTTCAGGATGCTGCCTTCTTCTTCTTTCATCAGTCTTCTTTTCTCCTGCCTTCTGGGACTGGTATCTTCTCCATCTTCTTCTTGATGCCATCAGGTTTCTTGGGATCTTCTCCATCTTCTTCTTTATTTCAGAAATACACCACCTGTATTGGTTGATCTTGGCTTATTTTAGGGTTTCTATTCTATTTATTCTCCCTCGTTGTGGGTTTGGTCATATTCTGTACTGCTTGGTTATATACTTTTTACCTTCCTGGGTTATACCTTGAAAACCTTTGGTTATGAGACTGGTCTTGGATGACTCATCACTAGTAACTCCTTTTATTTGAACTTGTATTTTCTTTATAATAATGATTTCTTTCCACAGTTGCTATGAATTAATCTATTTATATTAAACTTAATGCTTTCTTCCAAATTTAAATATTATAACTTCATTATTCTAATGATCAATTGCCATTCAATATTATGCATACATCTGTCACGCTACAATATGCAAAACTGACAAAATGGCGACCATTTTATTTTTGATTTAAAAAATAAAAATTAAAATTTTTTACTATTTTGCTGTGTAACTTCGTTGTTTTTTCAAGATATGCAAAATATCGACTTACCATTTTATAGGAAATTTCAAGAGCTTTCATTTAATAACAATATCATCGCAAGTTGGGTAATTTTTCAATGATAAATATCAAGTTTAAATTCGCTTCTTCATTTAAAAAATTAAGAGTTGACATTTTGTTTATAGCATGTCTCGATAACGATTCAATATATGGTGACAAACAAAGTGCACATTGTTCCTTATTAAATTTATTTTGATTCTTCAAGTTTTTCCGAAAAGTTGATAGTTTTCGAGTAAAGTACGAAAAACGCTCCAAAAACATTGAATTTTTCGCAAAATAGGTAATTTTCAAGTCTGAATAACTAAAAAACAACGCATTTTTCAAAAAACGTTTATTCTATATTATTTACTTAGAATTTGATTTTCTATCGATTCTTTGGGTCATTTTAATTTTTTTCTTTTTACGCTCGAAAAAGGGGTGGAAGCCACCCTTAAATTCAAAAACGGGAAAACATTCTTTTTTAACTTTTTTCTATAAGCATTAAGGAAGACAATAAAAAAAATTACGAAAATCCATGGAGACTTTCTACAATTCCCTAGAAAAATCCCCATTGAATAGACTACATGCTTGCTATTAACTTATATAAGACAGACTACAGTTAACTGCGCATAATTCGCTAATATTTAAATACTTGTACTGACGTTATCGTAACAGACTTGATGTTTTCCTTTACTCGTTGTGAGTAATGAGTTAAACAAACACAAGGCCGCAGCGCTGAAAGCAAACACACGCCAAGGCTACATAAATATTTAATTTTAATCTCATTTCACCTGTTTGTTTAATAAGGAACGGACATTCTGTTTCATAAGGTCAGCCATGTTCAATGAGTTACAGGGAGTGCACTTTTGACGTTGTAATGTTAACTGTAGCACTGGTCTACAATATTTAAACGGTATCTGACTGGCCGGTAAACTGCACCGATTGCATTCTTCTCCTCCTCCTCCTCCTCCTTCTTCTTCTTCTTCTTCTTCTTCTTCTTCTTCTTCTTCTTCTTCTTCTTCTTCTTCTTCTTCTTCTTCTTCTTCTTCTTCTTCCTCCTCCTCCTCCTCCTCCTCCTCCTCCTCCTCCTCCTCCTCCTCCTCCTTCTTCTTCTTCTTCTTCTTTTTCCTCCTCCTCCTCCTCCTCCTCCTCCTCCTCCTTCTTCTTCTTCTCCTCCTCCTCCTCCTCTTCCTCCTCCTCCTCCTCCTCCTCCTCCTCCTCCTCCTCCTCCTCCTTCTTCTTTTTTTTCTTCTTCTTCTTCTTTAGGATGTGCATCCTACGATCCGTTGCGCATTCCTTAGTCCGACCATCTTGTCTTTGGCCTTCTAATATTCCGCCGACCTTTTAAATTATAAATCAAAATTTGTTTTTGTATTCTGTTCTTATGCATCCTTTCAACTTGGTCTGTCCAATCCTGTCTGTATTGCTTTATCTTTTCATTTAGGTTGTGTATTCCAAGGATGTTCGTTATATCATAGTTTCTTAGGCGGTCCCTGCGTGATACTTCTAGTACTGATCGTAAAAATCTCATTTCACTAGCCTGTATCCGGCTTTGGGTCTTTGCGTTCAGTGTCCAAATCTCACTGGCATAAATGCAGCATGGCACTGCCATCACTTTGTAAATTTCAAAAGAGTATCTATTCTGCCCTTTCCACTCAGTGTTCTTCTTGTCGTCCCACACATCTGATTAAACTCTCTGTTGTTGTCCACATCTATCTCGTCAACATAAGACAAGTCACATTCAAGGAACCTGAATGAATGCAACAATTAGTTGACCATTCAGTACTAGTTTATACCTTACAGGAAAGCAACATTTAAAAGCTATGGATTCAGTTTTGATAATAGAAATTTGAAGACCGTACAGCCTGATTATCTGCTGCGATTCTTACAGAGCGGGGCCTGTGTAGGCTGCTTTTATTGTGACTGAATTCTTACCGATTGTAAATTAATTTGATACAAAAATGTTGACGACTAAATTGCGATAACTGTTGATAAGTAAAACCTAATCGGTAAATTTATCTTCCGGGTTGTTGGGTTATGAATTATCCTGTGATTAGTAGAAGAGAAAAATCTATATTTCACAAAATGTTTAGCATCATTTACGGTAATTCATCTTTTTAGAGGCTACTTTGAAAAGTGTAGTATTAGGAGGAGGAAATTATTCAAATTTGAATTTGAATCGATTTTTCAGTTTGTATAAAGGTTGTAGTTTACAACCTTCCGACTCAATATGCAATAAAAAGCTTTTTACATACTGATATTTTACGTTTTTAATAAACACATTTACATTATGAACAATTTACTTAAAACTTTTTCTGTTAAGAGACTGATGGATTTATGTACATAAACAGTGTTAAATAGTACTTTATAAAAACGGTGAAATTATCGTTATCAGAAAAGTAGTGTTTGGAAAACAATGAATAAACAAAGTAAGAAGTTAGTGGATTATAAACAAAATGAGAAGTAAAGAGAACAGAGAACTAAAGTGGGAATGGAAGCAGGTTGGGTGAGGATGAAACGTCAGGGCTTACAGACTTTTATGATGTAGGTTGCAGTGAACTGGACGAATAGCAAGGAGACGCAGAGACTGGATTATTTGAGAGGATCGTTGACAATCGTGATTAGAGTTTGAAGACTGTTGAGAAAGTTGTATGTCTTAGGTATTCGGGGATTAAGAGGCTACTACCTCAGGGCATACGAAACTTGAGGACCGCGCCAAACAGTCAGGCGACTGACGACAGAGGTACATGGATACACTGACAGACAGCTAGATGGATTTGTAAACAGAGAGATAGACAGAGAAAGATATGGGTAGATAATATACTTCGTAAGGTTACAGGGCCGGAGTCAATGTTGTTAAAATTCATTGCCGGGCTGTTTGGCCGTAGTCCATTGCTTTCAACAAAAACAGACGTTTCGGCAGTGCTATCGACTGCCAACATCAGTGTAAATTTGAGCTTCGCTAACGTAGGGTGGTAGACGTTAGTGACTACAGTACTGTGGTTAAGGGTGGAGAAGTCCCGTGAAGCACGCGCTCGCCAATGCCGATCATTCTCCGATGAGACGAAGCTTTTGTCGGGGGTGAGTGCGTATTTCTCGCCTTCATATGCAGTCCGTCCAGATCCAGAAACATGCTTCGATCCCTATGAATCGGCAGGGTGAAAGCCTGTCATTAGGTACTCTGTGGCAAGGTGTGTTGCAAGCCTCTAATATAGGTCCTTCTTTCTGATTGACCGATGGTTGATTTATGACTGTATCGTGGCACTTTGAGAATTTATAAGTAGGAGTGGTGTTCATCGGGACTTCTCCAACCTTAACCACAGTACTGTGGTCACTAACGTTTACCACCCTACGTTAGGGAAGCTTGAATTTACACTGCTGATGGCAATCGATGACGCTGCCGAAACGTCTGTTTTATTTTAAAAAATAGACCACGGCCAAACAGCCCGGGAATGAATTTTAACAACATTGACTCCGGCAGTGTAAGCCTACGAAGTATATTATCTACCCATATATTTCTCTATGTATCTCTCTGTTTACAAATCCATCTATATGTCTGTCTGCGTACCCATGTACCTTTTGCCGTCAGTCGCCTGACTGTTTGGCGCGGTCCTAAAGTCTCGCCTATCCTGAGCCAGAATCTTTATCACCAGATACCTAAGGCATTCAACGTTCTCAACAGTCTTCAGTCTCCAATCACCGATCCTTAGTCAACGATCCTCTCAATTGATCCAGTCTCTGCGTCTCCTTGCTATTCGTCCAATTCACTGCAACCTACATCATAAAAGTCTGAAACCCTTGTCATTTCAACTAGTAACCCTCCCCCCCCCCACCCCAACTGCCTGCATTTCCATTTTGTTCTCTTCTCTTCCACTTTGTTTATAACCCGCTAACTTCTTGCTTTGTTTATTCATTGTTTTCAAACACTACTTTTGTGTTATCGATAATTTTACTCATTTTTATAAAGTACTGTTTAACACTCCTTATGTAATAAATCCATCAGTCTCTTAACAGAAAAAGTTTTACGTAAATTATTGATAGGATAAAAATGTTTATTAACAAAAGTGAAATTTCAGTCTGTAAATGCTTTTTGTTGCATACTCTGTCAGAAGGTTGTAAACTAAAATCTTTACGCAATACTGAAATATCGGTATGGGGAACCATACATGACTTCCATGTTCTAAGATTTATATTAGAATCATTTTCGAAATGAAATATTTCCATAGAAACTACTTCTTTCTACTTATTGCTTCACCCTTAACCACAGTACTGTGGTCACTAACGTATACCACCTCACGTTATCGCACTCGATTTTCACTGATGATGGCAGTCGATGGCACTGCCGAAACGTCTGGTTTTGCAGAAAACATTTGACTACGGCCAAACAGCCCGGGAAGGAATTTCAACAACAAACTACTTCTTTGTTGCGATAACGTAGTGCACATATAAAAAATTATCCCCTCCCTCTTCAACTATAATTTTCATTTATAGAAAATTACCCCCACCCTGTTCAACTAGCCTCTTCATTTATAGATATTTCATCTACGTTTCTACAGTGGATTATTATGATCTTCTTATCACGATACTTTATTTATCAAAATTAAGTACTTTACTCTTGTCAAAACATAAAATGTTCCAGGTAAACTACCCCTTTCCCTTAACCGATCTTCACCAAAATCAACAGGCCTTGAGTCCTTTACAATTCAGGAATGTATGAAAAACATTATTTAATTTTGTTTGAATGTGCGGCCGTTATCGTTCGTCATAGAAAAAATTACCCTTGTTAAAACATAAAACGTTGCCGGTAAACTACCCCTTTCTTTTAACCGATCTTCACCAAAAACAATAGGCCTTGAGTCCTCTACAATTCAGGGATGTATGCAAAACAATATTTGATTCTGTTGAATTTGCGGCTGTTATCGTTTGCGTAGAAAAAATTCTACACACAGACACAAAGACACACAGACAGACACATACACATACATACACTTTTCGACAAATGACTTTTCGTCATGTTTTGAGGGTAGTACAATCAGAATCATCCGTTATCTCGAACACGATTTTTTTCGCCATGACCATACTTCCATTTCCTTATGCAACATGGAAGTAAAATCCAATTCAAATTCAAATTTGAATAATTTTCTCCTAATACTATACTTTTCAAAATAGTCCTCAAAAAGGTGAATTAACATCAATGATGCTAAACATTTTGCAAAATATAGATTTTTGTCTTCTACTAACAATAAAATAATTCTTAATTTTGTTCAGTACTTATACTATTAACAAACAGTAGTAATGTTAAGAACACAATTAATAGTTTTACTATTAATTTAATAAATATGCCCCTATTCGAAGTACCAGTCCTAATTTTTGGAACGAAGGCCTATAAGCTGGGTCATTCTGCGAGATGGGTAGATAGGTAGGAGGAGAGAGAGAGAGAGAGAGAGAGAGAGAGAGAGAGAGAGAGAGAGAGAGAGAGACAGAGAGACAGATAGACAGACAGACAGACAGAGGAAGAAAGGGAGAAAGGGAGTGTAAAAGACGGAGAGAAGCAGACAGTGGCAGCGGACGGAGGCAGAGACAGATCAATAGTATTATCACATGTTGGTGAGGGAAACGACATTCAATAATATTCATGGTCAAAGTACTGCGGGTTGCAATTACAGTATTCATACAGTTGCCCATTTCAAACATACTGTCCACTCTATTGACGTGCATTACAAATGTAGACATGTTGTCGACATTTCCCTTCTGACAACACTTGTCACACTGTACACTGTGTCTCTGTCAATACGTTCATTACAGTTGCAAAACTGTACTCACACGCCATACAGTGCAACATGGCAATGACGTAGAAATATTTTCGCTGCGCGAACTACATCACTCATTACAGTACAAATGTTTTAAAACGGCGTCCAATCGAGTGTGTATTCATAGTCCCCAGGTGCGGGTGGTCGACGATAGTAGTTGCATATATTATGTACTGCTCTGTCCTTCATGTTTTTTTTTTGTTTTTTATATTTGTATGGGGCAACTGAGGACCACATGCAAATTTCAGTTCTTTATTCCTTGTTCTTTTCTTTTTCACCAATATTCTTTCATCTTTTCACTACATCTCTTCTTCCTGTCTTTAGTCCACTTTGAACCTGTGTTTTTCTCTCTCCTACCCTGGACTTCTTCAATTTTTAATACTTTTTCCCGAAAAACTTCTCTTTCAATTGCTTCTTCTGCGTTTATATTATTTATTTCTAAATCCTTCTGGACTTGTTTAATCCAATTTGATGTTGATTTATTTCTCCACAGATATTTGAAGATCTGCTTTGTTAACCTATTGTCGCCCATTCTATATAAATGTTCAAAAAATAATAATCTTCTTTTTCTCATTGTTTCTGTTATATTTTCTATACATTGATACATTTTATCATTTCATCCGAGGTTTTCATGTTTTATGTTAATTAATTTTTAGTTTTAAGTTTTAAGTCTCTCTTTCTTTCTCTCTCTCTGTCTCCTAACAGTCTCTCTCTAGTAAAATTGTCTTACGACTGGTTTCAACTGGGAGCTCTTCGTTCGTCTCGAGTCTTTTTACAATGATTGTTTGTTATTTACTTCTTTGTCATATATAGGAATGAGGGGCAAGAGTCCGCACTTAAAATACAATAACAAATTTTCAGTTACTGAACCAAAATAAAGTTTATTGAAAATTACTGGCTTATTTGTTACACTATATACTAACAAATGTAATGAGTACACAACAATTTTGATTACAGTATTTGGTAAAAAAATTAAGAAACAAAAGCATGTAAAATAGGAAAGTTGCCCCAACCTTGGGGCAAGAGTCCGGTCTGTGTAGGGTAAGAGTCCTACTGACACTTATCACACAAGAAATGGTCCAATCCACTGTAATTCGTGCACGGCTCTTCCCACCACGTACTACACTGACAACATATGATCCAGTCTGTAGGGGGGGATTCGTAAAGGTGCCCACAACCTCCGCAATAATAATCAACTTTCACGGAACACGATATTCCTCTTCTTTCTTTGAAATCAGCGGGACTCCCCAGCACACACATCTGGAACGCTTAACAACAATTGTAGGCCTAATGCAAGTTTTATTTAATTGTAATGTGAAGTTTGTTTATGTGGGTTGAGTTTCCGCACAGGAGACCAAGAGGACTCTTGCCCCCGGGAAACTTGCCCCACTGTGTTCTATACTTTTTGCTGACTTATTATGATTCAATAAAATAAGATTGACCACTAACTTTAAGTTGATATGTATCCTCAGACTTACCTTTTAATAATGTGCTGTCGAAAACAAATAATAATAAAGTATATATTTGTATAAATACTCTTAAATTACACTGTAAAATAACTTCAACTTCCACAAAACTAAACAACGTTACTGTTCACTCACCGTAATGGCGCTAGACTCCTTGTTTGCTGTGTCCAGTCAGCAGAATGCATTTCTTCAACAGCCCAGACACCAACTCACGACAGCTATTAAGAAAACTAGTAACTACGACGTATTAGGAATCTTGCCCCGTGCGGACTCTTGCCCCTCATTACCCTACTGTTTTCTCGCGTATGCCATTCTAATTTTCATGTAAGTATAATTGCACCAATTCTCTACCAAGTTTGTTTTGATCGTTTTTTTAAATTTTGTTTTGATCAAGTTTGATTTACCGATCGCTGATACATTATTACTTACTTGTAAGTAACATTAAATGTTATTGAAGTTATCCTGAAGACGGTTGCTGATTTTATCCATTAAATAGTAGCTTTGGATTTTCAAACCTATCCGTCAAGGAAAGATTTCAAAATATTGTTCCTCTCATGAATCAGAAAATACTGTTATCATCTTATACGAAAAAACTTATAATAACGTAGCAATAATTTACTGAAATGCAAAAGCAATTATTTCAATTATTTTAAGAAGCAAGTCAGTAAAATATGCCCGTTTTTGTTCAAAAGCTCCAAATTTTTTCAATGTATCAGTCAGTTGTTAAAGTTTTTAGTCTCTTTTGTATTACGTAGTAGTGATAATAAACAAAATTTCAATATAAAGTCTGTAATCTTTGGAAAAGCTGTCCTCCTGTTTTGAGGAGGTCAAAGTTACTGAATATCAACAGTTTTACTGTAGGCCTATTGCGTATCGATCATACAGCATTAAATCAGCGTCGATACTGACTGAATGTCAGTCTCGAAGAAAATTTACGAGAGTTCTTAGAATCTTTAAAAACATGGTTGCATTCAGTTCAGGAGAATTTTCAAAAACTGGAATAAAAAAGATTTCAATAATTGTATATTTTAAAAGCTCAAACTATTTACTTATTGTCATATATACAGCTTAATAATTAGTGTTTTTTTTTAACTTGAAAGCTTTTTATTGTTTTTGAATTAATCAGCAAGTGTACTCAATTAAATATCCGTTGATAGTAGTTCTTGTTTTATTTTGTCTTTCGTAGCTGTTCTGGTAATATAAGTAAATCCGTTGAACTAAATCAAAGGTACGACCGCCCCGTCAGTGCTGACCTAATATCGTTAATGTATGTGTTGTGTGCCGCGGAATCGACACGTACACGATAAATTGATATTGGCAATAACCTGCCTTGGATTCGCCGCCCGTAACAACTAACCAGCTGAGGACATTTTATCCAGTGTGCTTCTGCCAGCGACAGACACGTTCGAAAAGCACAATAAACTGTATATTACTGCCACTTGAGTGGTTCTGCCAGCTGGTCGCTTTTAGAGCCGGCTGTAAATTTTGATTGGCCGGTTAGTTCTCAGTTTTAAATTGTGCCATAACAACGCATTTCAAATGCGAGTCGTTGTACAGACTTTGACTTCCGCTATAATATTCTTTGCGTCAATAGAAATAACCACTTCGTTTACGTTCTTAAATAAAATGACACGTACAGGTTTATTATCATTCAAATTTTATTATACGAGCTGTAAGGCAGTTATTTACCATAATTCTCATGCTGATCGATGTCATAATCACCTCTGGAGGCCATCTTCAGTGAACGGTTTTTGAAACGACTGATACGGTGTTCGTCAATAAAACAACAGCTCCTCCTTGCAACTTCATTGATTTTAACAACTACGCGTTTCGGGACTCATGGTCCCATCATCAGGTTGGTAAAAACGAAAATCACTCACATGGAGTACGTCAAATTAATAAAATACAAATAAAAACTTTAAAATAAAATAATATACTTTATCGATATAAAGTATATCGCGGTGGCCAACGGTTACAGTAGTACAGTTATAGACAAAATAGTAGCGAGGCAGAAGAGGAACATATATAAAAATAGAAGCATAAACAAAACACACAACAGTGACACTAACTATTGTAACAATCTAATAGTGTGGACGCCCTCTTCTTCGTTCGAGCCTCACGTTGGAGTCGTCAATTTGTAACAATCAAACTGTGTCGTACCTGCAAAATGTGTACATAAAAAATAATGTGTTTGGATGATTAGTGCGTTCGCCTCGCACCGGTTTGTTACAGTAATTTTGTGGCTAGCGATGTTCGTAGCGTAGTTCTGATCACCTGTATATTACGGCAGTAACCTTACCTGTTATTCTTAGGGGGTGTAATAATCCCGGGTGGCGCCAAGTCGTTTTACAAAACGACTAAAAATTGTGTTTGAACAAGTTATCAGCGCAGCGGGTTGGTGTATTCGAATAATTCCCTCTCGCACAGCCGTCTCAATCGTCGCTTCCGACGAATAACTGGCAACTAGCTTACTGCTACACTTTATTCTTCAATACAAGTAATTATTATATAGCACTCCCTATGAAATGATAACGCTGGTTACTCCCTGTAATGAATATTTTTTAATGGTGATAACTGGAAACATTTACAATTACAACAAAATAATTATCGATTGATTACATGAGATCTTATTTTCAGGGCGGCGAATTAATTTAGAAACCATTTAACCTAGCGTCACTGTTTACGTTAGGCTTATTGCAGTTTTGGTTTCAAAATCCGTGGATTCTTTTGGCTATGAATTAAAGAACTACAATGGTTACAATAAAAAATACAAATTACCTTAATCTAAGTGTACATGAAAGATAAAGTGTGCTGTTACAATCTGTGGTGTTGTGTTGTAAAAGTGTTCTGTAAGTTCGTGTTCAATTCTTAGGTTATTTTATGTTAACAAAGTTTCATTATGTTTTAATTTGCTTAAATACTCTATGAAAGAGAAATATTATCTTTATAGTGTGGTAATTTTACCTTTCAAAATTATTTAAAGTGATTAGGGTTGGTGGAAAATAAATAATTGGATAGTACTTAACAATTCGACGTGTATAGGCCTTTGTAGTTGGTTCGAGATAGGAATTGGCTGCATAAAATCAGTTTTCTTGGATTTCGGTCTTCTGTAAATGTGGCGTCCTTTTCGTCTTGTATTCGGACGTTCTATTTATGGATAATTTCCGTTTATTCAAGTCTTGGGTCTTGTAATATTGGTTGTAGTGGTCATCTGCTTCTTTGATGATCGGTTTTCAGCAACTTTATACTATTATTTTCATGATTTTCACTGAAAAAACTGCTCTTCCGAACTTTTGCATCTGTATGGCTTGGTGACGCTTCGCTTTTTTTTTCTTCTACTAATTTCTAACGGTATTTTCTGTCAACAACAGCTGTTTCCACAGTAACGGTATTTTCCGAATAGGCTTATTTTGAGTTGATGTATTGTCATCGAAACTTCGAATTCTTCGTATCTCTTCTGATTACTGTCATTCCTCCATCTTCCTTCCTGGTTATTAAATATTGTCACTATAGTATTTATTCTCGTTCATAGATTATTTTGATACCCCACAAGATTGGGTATTTTCAGATTTTAAGTTTTTACAATTATGTTAATGCTTGTTAATTACATTTCTTTTTATATAATAATGCCTATTACAATATTTTGTGTTATAAATGATCTACAATTTATTCTTGGTGATTCCTTCACCTCAGATTTTCTAAATTCTGATTCAATTTGTTATAATTTTTGGTTGTTGGGTTCTGACAGTTATGTTTTTTTCTAGGCCTAAGTAGCCATTATAATAATTTACTTATTTCGTTCAAATCACATTTTGGTTCAGCCTATTTGGCCTTACATTGTTATTTTTATTAGTTGTGTTGTGTTTTGAGTCTGTAGGTGTGTTGTTTATTATTCAACATTGCTTTCCCTATTTCAATCTTAAAAATATAACATTAGGCTTATGGACTGCACATTGCATTCAGCCATATCCTCTTATAACAATAACATGAACACAATTTTTATAAGTTATTAGAGTTATTGTTTTGATTAAGAAATATCATCACTCACTCCTAACTTATCCTTATTTGCTATTTTTCTAGTTTATAACACATATTATTGGTGTTGTGATAAACCACATCCCTTGTTATTAAATTAATAATAGTCCTTTATACATTAGGTATCTTTGTTAGTTTTTTGACTTCTCAATCTCTAAACAATTTTTATATTCCCTCCATGGTAACACCTTCAATTTATTCTATTCTGGAATCCTCCCTTTTTACTTACTACTAGCTACAGTTAAACTTAGCTCTATTGAACATCTCTTTTAAATAAAAAGTCATTATCACTTCTAGTGTTTTCTATCCCTCATACTATAATTCACTCTTAATACTACTTATTTATCAGTTATCTATGCACTGTTTATTTCCAACTTTTACCTTACCTTCACTTGTAAATTACTTATTGTTAATTACAATTTCACTAGTGTCACACTTCACTTTGGGGTTCTTACACCTACACTATTGCACTGTATCACTGTTTATATCATTTGTTTGATAGTGGGTGACCCCTATACTTATTTCTCTTTCATGACTTAATCCTAATGACAATTAATACTTACTAACTAATACTTACTAACTAATAACAATTCTTATTGGTGGTTTAGGTTGCATTTTTAATGGGTAGTAACCGTTATCTCTCCTTCCTCCTGATAACCCTTGTTTTGGTTTCAATGCTCTTGTTGAGTCCTATTTTACTTATTTTGGTGAACCATTCTTGGTTTTCACTTTTGCTCGTCTCCCCCCTTCTTCATTTTCCTTGTTCGTTTAATATATTAGGTCCTTTCATCCGTTTCTTTGGACATTTTGGGGTCATTTAAACCCATAAACTTGTTTCCTTGTGGTTTAGGTTTATTATTTTCTCATTCTCGTTGTTTATTTGTGGTTCCCTTCTTTATGTTTGGGTTGTTGGCTCAACCACTTTAAAATATTTACATTTTAATAAGTATGTTCCGTGGTTCCCTTCTTTATGCTTGTGTTGTTGGCTCAATCACTTGGGTTGGGTTACAGTCGTCGTATTGTCGTGTTATATTCCTTATGCTTTTATTTAAAATCAATCAGTTCATTTGATAAGAAGTATTTTTACAATTATAAATATATTTTTTATCTCTGGTACGGGGTTGGCTATTTGTGTCGTGACAATATATACCAACGGAATTTACAAATCTTTTGCCTAATACTATTAAGAACGTTTTTAAAAAACACGGTTTCGCAGTTTCTTTCAAAATGAGTAATTGTATTTTGATCGCCTTGAGACCAGTGACCAACAGACTAATAGAAAACTGTTCTGGTATTTATAAAATAGAATGCGAGGACTGCAACAATTTTTATGTTGGACAAACGGGCAGGAAATTTCTGGATAGGTACAGAGAACATCTCCCTAGAGGTGATATCCGGAAGATAAAATCAAACTTTGCCTTGCATATAGTCAACCAGAACCATAATTTCTCGAGTTTTCAGAGTAGCTTCAAGCCGTTACATTTCTGTAAAAAGGGCAGGCTTATGGACGCGCTGGAAGAATTTGAAATTTATAAGGCCTCAAAAACCCAAGGTAATCAGCTCTTGAACGACAAGCTTTCTTTTAAGTCCAACGGACTGTATGACACGGCCATACGCGTGTTGGAACTACACATAGAAAAGGTAGATATAGTGCGACGCGTATTGGTTAGTCGCTCGCGAGGTCCGATACGATGCGCATCGTGTAGTGGTGTAATTGTATACACGCGGTACTGTGACTTTATGTGCTGGATTGATGTGCGAGTGAAAGTTTTTATTTGTATTTTATTAATTTGACGTACTCCATGTGAGTGATTTTCGTTTTTACCAACCTGATGATGGGACCATGAGTCCCGAAACGCGTAGTTGTTAAAATCAATGAAGTTGCAAGGAGGAGCACCAGTGTACCCGGATACACGAGGTAGTATTAACTATAATTAGTTATATGCAACTTGGAGACCACAACACAATATGTATAAAACAACAGCCTTTGCCAAAGTTATGTGATTTTACTGACGAACAACTTGTGAGAGGTTTCAACAGCCGTTCACTGGAGATGTGAGGCGGAAACGACAGATTATAACATCGATCAGCATGAGAATTATATAAGACCACAGCCTTACAGCTCAGGTAATAATTTGAATAATTATGTCGCCGACCGTAAAAGCCTAAAAACAAGTTTATTATGTTTTGAATGTCATTAGATTAAAAAATATAGACACTAATCTTTTCCTTGAGTATTTGTGTACTATCATATCATATCATTTTGACATATATTTTGTACTTGGTGTCCAATTAGCTAATTTTAATTTTTTTTTCCTTGGCCCAGAGGTGAGCTTGCAATTTCTTCCTGTACATAAAAACAGTACTCCTGTCTCAGCCTTTCCTTCCCACTAGGTACGGCCCTCAACATTCTCATGAAAAAAGAAATAGCCACCATCCTATGCTGTTGATTTGACACTTCATCAACTTTTAGAGTTGGTTTCCCGTCTCAAGCGCAGAAGGGTCAACTATCCTTTACCGAATACGGCTGGAGAACAATCTCCACCCTACTTCTCACTACAGCAAGGCAAGCGCGCAGACTAGGTGCATACAGACTTATGAGTGCACAATTCCCTACCAGAGTAAACGCGTCTGCCATATCCGCATTGTGTACGTTGTAACTGGACGACCTATGGGGTTCTGCCTTCTTCCTTAATGCCCAGCGTTGGGTTCGTCACTTTGTAAGAAGACCCTATATATGGCTGTAATCTGATCAAGCCCCACTGTTTGGGCTAGCCACTTGGTCACCAGACCGCTGTATGCCGGTCGTTACAAAAGAATAAAAATAAAATGGAAAATTCAATAATAATAGAATTTTCAAATAATAAAATAATTTTGTTTATGTTTATAGAGGTATGTATAATAGATAAATCTGTTTTTTAAAAGGTTCTGGTAAAATTTTAATAACAGGTAGGTATTTATTGACCGTCGAGCACTTCTTGAAGATTTGCACCAAGTCTGGAGTTAAATAGATTAACTCCAGGTAATAATCGATTGGTGACTTTTCTGACTGGTCCAATATCTTGTTCAAAATAGAATATATTCTTCTCACTTAATGCCTTCAGCCTTATAAATACCCTTAAATTACCCTGTGAAATAAGTACAGATACAAAATAATGGAAATATAAAGATTTATTGACAATTTTAAATAAATAATCGATATTTTATCGATGGAGAGCAATTATCGACTCTGTCTCAGGAATTATCGATTGTGTCATACAGAACAAAATTTTATGTTATATTATATTAAAAGACAGGTTCTTTGAGCGATTAGGATTAATAGTCAGAGAAGGCTGACGAGAAAGTATAACATTAACAATTAAAGATATTAATACAATAATTACTATTCAATAGTATTTAAATAATTCCACTATGTAATGTAAATGAATGCTGTCAAACCATACGCAGACGATGACGTCACTGTAATATCGTGAAGGCGGTCTCTGTAGAATTAAAAGATGGCCGCTACTATTTCTTGGGTAGTTACTGTTGACTCGGCATGTCCCAAAATCACGACAAAATTACCTTTGTTAATGTCTAAAATCTTCCCGCACTGGTGCAATATGTCTGTTAAGTTAGTTGGTGTATTCTGGTGAAGTGTTCCGTGTAAACTTGTGTTAATTTGGTTATTTTGTCTGTTTTCCCTTCTGGGGTTAAGTTTTCAAGTTACGGTTAGGTTTGTAAAGTGAATCAGTTGAAATATAATGTTTTACCGTTTACTGTCACTCGTATAGTGAAGTTAGAGGTTTGTTTTCACTATTGTCGTGAATGTTTTTATAGTATTGGCTTCAAAAAGTGTTTAATTTGTCTAACTCTCGTTCACTGGTTTCAATGGCTAAACGTTAGCATCATGTTCGACTCGATTTTAAGAACGTTTTGTCACACACCTAATCAGCTTGATATTCAACAAAAGACTAATTAACTTGGTCATAAATCTTGCCCAGTTAATCCTTGAAAAAGTATTGTTAACATTTTTCGACTTCCATACACATTAGAAAATATTACATTGTATATGGAATTTTTCTATTTTATTCCTTACTTTTATGAATTACTAATCTTATTATTGGTTTAATCATCTCATTCCCTTTAAATTGATGTATTATAGTCCATATCTGTAGACATTTTGTGGAAATTAACAAATTTTGTTCACACTTTGGAAATATAGGCTCAAAATTGGATTTCCGTCTTTATACAAAATTCCTTCCATTTTAAATATTATTAATACTATTATAATAAATTTTAATTAGTCATATTACTCTCCCTTTCCTTAAATACATATAAATTACACCTTTGAACTGGTTTTTTGTGTTAATTTGTAAATTTGACATTGCTCTTTAAAATTAATTAATTTATATATTTTGACAATGTACAAAATGTTAAGGTATATTTCCTTATTGTCATTTTAATCCATAGGATCATTCCTAGTAGTGGTTAATTGTGTTATCTTATATAAACCTGGGTAGTTTACAGGATTTGTTAGTGAATTATACTATTTTATATTGGTTCTCTGATTTCACCCAAATGGCCTAGATTTTAGAATTTTATATTTCTTTCTTTCTAAAATAATTTAAACTTAATTCCTCCTCTGACTTTACATAATTACAATTATATCAAAATAACATGATTTATAACTTATTGTATTGTGTAGTAGTTAATTAACATTACATATTTAAAATAAATAATTATGAACATGGTTCAGCAATCTGCACAATTGAACACATTGCAGATATGGTTTGAACATATATCTTTCAACTATTTTTGAGCTAACATAGCATACCTTTTAGAACATTATTACTGGTATGTAGGTTATTATTTATCAAACATAATTCTTTTTTTAAAACACATAACATAAATCTTATTTTCTAATAAACCTTACAAATACATTTATTTAACACATTGATTTTAGGATTGTAAAATAACAGTCTATTTAAACATGTTACACTTATTCATACTATATTAGTACCAGTCCTTTCTGGTTCAAACCATTACTACTGTGATCCCCCACATCAACAAACATTAATTCCCATACTCTATTTATTATCATTTTTTACAAATGTCTTGTAAATAAAGATTTACATTAAAATAATAAAATACTGGAAACCTTCCATTTTATTATTTTATTATGCTGTTTATTATTTAGATTTTAAAGTTGTGATATAGCATACTACTAAGTTATAGTATCACCAACTTTAAGTTTATTGCTTTTTTTTTTTTTTTTTTTTTTTTTTAAAAAACACTTACACAAATTCACTTTCACTGTTGGTTCTGATATTTTGAGTCTTATTATCTCAGACCAGGCCTTTAGTAATCATGGACCGTTAAGACTAGTTTATTTCTTTATTACACAATAGCTTTAGCCGGTGCACTTCTTATAACGCTATACAGCACTTTAGTTTTCTCAATAATTACATTTTATAAGATTTTGGGTATGTTATACTTTCTTTTGCATAGTTTTTGTGGGTTTGGGATTGATAGTAGTTTATATAATAATAGGTTTTACTACGGTGTTTCTTTCATACTATTTCTTCCTCTCCTCCTGTCTTCCTTCTTGTCCTTCTTCATATCTTCCTTCTGGTATTCATTCTTGTCCCTCTTCTAGTCTTCATTCTTGTCCCTCGTCTAGTCTTCACTCTTCTGTTCTTCCTTCCTCATTCTTGGGTAAACCAAGGTACTTGGTGTTATCACGACTGAGGTTTAGTTTGGAGTATTTAATTTATTCACTGAACTGTCTTTATTCTTCTATACAGGCTTCAGGGTATTGCTTTCTTCCTGTTCACAAACTTTATTCTTCCCTCTTCTTGTTTTTGGGGTATTTGGTCTTCACCACCCTTTAATTGAGTCTCTTTTTCTTTGATATAGTCTTATATAACTGGTTTACTGCTCTGAGCTTCCTGGGTACCTTACTGGTATTATACTATGAGTTGATGAGTTGCTTCAATACTTTCTTTGGTTTCTTTTAACAGTGGTTTTATATATATTATGTAGTGAGGATTTTTATCTTATTGTGGTTCATTCCTCTGATTTATTTAAATGTCATTCAATATTATTATAACATTTGTTGGTGTAATTAAACTTTATGATTTCACATGACTTAAAATGTAGTGGATTTTCTGTCACGCTACAACGTTAAAGCAGATTTTACAGCGTTTTGACAAATAAACGTGGCATTAGGAGAACATAGAAATACGTCGCACGTCTATTTTCATTTATTTTGTTTAATGCGCCGTCCAGTAAATTCAGCATCACCGAAATGTCTACGTCAGTTTATCTGCTATCCGTTCTGTGAATGTCGAACCCATGACCCACATACATTAACGATATTGGGTTAGCATTGTCAATTATTTATTGAAAACCTTCTTCTTCTTTTTCGGGCTGCATACCTTACGATCCGCTGCGCACTCCTTGGTCCGACCATCTTCTCTTTGGTCTTTAAATATTTCGCCGTCCTTTGGGATTATAAACCAAAAATTTATTTTGGTTCCTGTTCTTGTGTATCCTTTCAACATGATTTGTCCAATCCTCTCTGTATTGCTTTATCCTTCTGTTTAGGTTGTATACTACAAGGACGTACCTTATATCATCATTTCTTAGCCCGTTCATCCGTGATACTACTAGTACCCCTAAGAATCTCATTTCACTACCCCGTACCCGGCTTTTGATCTTTGCGTTCAGTGTCCAAGTCTTACTGCCATAAAGACTCCATGGCACTGCCATCACTTTTTAAATTTCAAAAGAGTATCCGTTCTGATCTTTCCATTCAGTGTTCTTGTGTTCTTGTTGTCGTTCCAAACATGTGATTTATCGTCTCTACTTTGTTGCCCTCATCTATCAAGCCAACGTAAGACAAATCACATCTAAGGAACCTGAATGAATGCACTTGCATTGCAAACCTAATTCCAATAAATGGATTCACCCAACCTTTTCCTTTGATATTTTGTACTTAAAAAGGTGTATAGAGAATGCAAATTTTAATCATTTCTAATGGAGAATGTGTGTGTGTGTGAATGAACGAAGAAAACGTAATGAGAGGTGACAGTAGTGTGTGTAGCAGAAACCTGTTGGCTTAGGAAATTTACCTATGTTCATTATATGTGTAAAGGGGTAGTATAATTACTTGGCCGGGGGTGACAGTTCCATGACTCCGTGGTATGCTACACTTTATAAAACACTTATTTACTCTTTTGTATGTTAATTCGTTTAGAAATAATGTAGCATAAAACACACAACATATTTGTTTTGTAATTGTTACCAGTTGGAGATGCACAGTTTATATACTTAGTTAAATATTTTATTAAATTTATTTACAGTTGTCTGCCACAGCATTTGTTAAAATATTGTGCAAATTTACTTTATTGTTTAAAAAATAAATATTACACAACTTAATTAATTTATTGATTACTTTATTTAAAACATATCAGTGTGTATGAATCTGATCAAAAACGTATGAACTAATTCAGCTCCAGTGCCAACGTAATATATTTTCTGTATGTAGGTCAAAAGTTCGGTTTACAGAAGGCAGACAACATCAATGGTAATTGATACTGACGCTGTCTCGGCTACGATTCCCTTTGAATATCAAAACGCGAACGTTTGACGTGTTCTATTAGTGACACCGTTTGATTATGCGCAGTAAAATAGTTTTAAGTAAATAAAATGTAGCTGCAACTGATCTGTTTTACTGGGACAGCAAATACATGAGCGACTTTGTTAAATGCAATTGCACTGCTAGCGTGATTTCGTTGGCATAGCTTTGATACTCAGGGTTCATGTTTACATATCGCTCTTTTGACATGGATTTTCCTACGTATGAAACACGATAAAGGAAAACCACGTTACATATTAACTTATATTTTAAATGACATTACCAATATAATGAATCGTCAAGTGGCTTCAAACAGATTGATCAAACAAAATTTGATCAAACAAAAGTGATATTAAATTATGATTTTCACTACTAACTTAATATTATTGTCATGGGTAACAGAGAGCAGTCGGACATAAAGCTCTTTAAAGTAGAATTTCCTCCAGCATGGGACGATTAATACGGCCACAACTTTATTAACGTCACAATTAGTAAACTCATTTTCATGTAGTCTGAAGAGAATTGTGTCCATGTGCAGCTAACCTGCAGAAATTAATTTTTAACACATCACACGAATTGTTATCAAAATATCAAGAACAATAGCAATTGACGTCACTTACATCGGCTTATAAAAATATACGGCCAATAAATATAAATAAATAAATATAACAAATAAACCACAATACCAAGTATTATATACATATCATATTAATGTAAAATATTGTATGTACGTAATTCAAAGTTTCTTGCAGCAAATATATAATATTGTGATATTATTCAATATAGTTTCTTCTGCAAGTAGTGTATTGCGTTTTTGTCGTTTCAACACCTGACGCACGTTTCACTGAAAAATATCAGCATCGTCAGAGGTTTGTAAGTAAATCAATAACATTTAAAATAATTTTGTGTTAATATAGAATCTAACAAATAATCAAATTTGTTTCAATTTTAATACAAAATAACGCATAATCGATTTAAGTTGATTAGCTAACGATTGTTTTAATGTTTATTTAGGTCTACTTAAACAGCTGTTTTGTGAATAAATAAGGAAAGAAATTAAGTAAGTAAATACATAAGTAAATAATCTGCGATAGAACACAGGATCATGATAAGCAATGAACTATGTTTTATACATGGATGACGGACATTCTCCTGTTTAAATTTGTCTCTTGTTCAAATTGTTTTTTTAGCTATAGTTTTTGTATTGTATTACCGATAAGAAATTAGAATAGGTCAAACTCTTAAAAATTTTATTCGTCTTTTTTCTATGTAATGTGTTTGCGAAAGTGTGCGCGGGTGCGCGAGTTATTAACGTTTTTCTATTGTGTCCGCTATAATTATCCGATTTACATGAGACTTGAACAAGACATAAAATGTAATATTAGCTACAATTTCCCTATATTCTGTGATCTTCAAATAACTGTTAAATGTGAATTTTTCTTATATGAAATCTTTAGATGAAACTCACTCAAGCGTGAAGTAATAAAATCCCAGATAATTATCTGTGCAGGCTTTTCCAATTCTATGCAAAGTGTTGCATGAAGAAATGTTCGTGCCGTGTGCACATTATCATGTGACCGATAATTGGCCAATTAGAACGCAGTAAAATCATTGAAAATTGTCTGTTACCATGTGCAGATCAAGGGCAGTTCATCTTGAGCATTCGTCTAGTAAACGTGCGGTCCGCGTTCAAGAAGTTTCTCTTCCGTGAACACGTAAACTGTGCGAAAGGTGTACGAAAACTTGGAACTCTGTGTTAGTTATTCTACAGACCCAAGTAATTCAGTTGTAATAATATAATTGTGAATGTCAAGTATCCGTGATAGTCAAGATTTCCTCATAGGTAGTTCTACCGACCGCGGTAGAGCTGGTGACGCGAGGACACTTGAAGACGAGCCGGAAGGTGTGCGCATATACACCGCTTTTCATTAAACACCCACGTTACACCTTGAGATTCGTAAATAAGTAAAACAATATTAAAATATTTTAAAAAACCTTTGACAATCAATAATCAGTGTTATCGCAGCGAGGCAGTGTTGCAGTTCGACGAGCAAGAAGTTCAGCGTATTTATCATCAGGACACCAGCCCAGCAGAATCCACGAGGGAAGGACACGCGAGATATACGCATCGCCTTCAGCCATCTCGCCGCATCAAATTGGAACATCTTCACTCAAGTAACAATTTTAGATCTGAATTTTATATAAACTTGTTTTCAAACAATATTTCAAAATTCATAACATTTGTGTATGTTTAAAATATATCGTATGAACTCTTATTCAATTGGTGTGCAATAAGTAATTATAATACGTCCAATATAGACTTGTCGATTTTTAAAACACACACTTTAATCCTATGCGCAAGAATTAATTCAATTGTGTTGTCGCAAAACATTAAAACAATTGTTAACTAATGGACTTAAATAGGTTATTCCCGTTATTCCCGTTATGTTACACTAAAATCGAAGCAAACTCGATTATTCGTTAGTTTCTATATTAACATAGAATTATTTCGACTGTTATTAACTACTTACAAACCTCTGACGATGCTGATATTTTTCAGTGAAACGTGTGTCAGGTATTGACAAAAAGGCAATACACAACTTTCAGAAGAAACTGTATTGAATAATATCATAAAATTATAATGTAAGATTATTATGACTATAAAAATGAACTGAAACATCGGATTCACATAAAAAGTAAAAAGTGTTCCCTATCAAATATCACTGTACATAGGCTACTACTAATATGTCTGTACTGTGCTATAATAAAATTACTATAATAAAAAAGTAACAGTAACTACAATACAAACAGACGGTGGGATTACCACGGGAGGTTAGGGTGTTTTAGGTTGTTAGGTGAAAGCTTGCTTCTACCTAGACAGGAATCGGATATTGTTCGGCGAACGCCTGCCGCTATCGTTTTCGCGCACTCTGTCGCTTTTTGTCGGCCCGAAGGAGAACTCCGAGGGGAAAATCAAAACGTTGCCGACAAGATGTGGATTCATAGCAACCGACCACGGCTTAAGAGCCGGGAATTTTAGAGGTAATTTTGAATAAATTGACATAGGCCGTGCAAGCTTATATACACAATAAACAGGAGACTTTTCCGTTTTAGTGGACTGATGTTAGCATTACAAACGTTATTGGAGAGAGAGAGAGAGAGAGAGAGAGAGAGAGAGAGAGAGAGAGGGGGGATATGCGTAAGAACCAAAGGGCAAAAATAAATAGAAACAGAGACAGAGATAGAAACGATTGCTGTGATATCGACAGCGACACATCATGATATCGATTATAAATTGCAAACGTGCACTGCGTAGATTGTGGAGCACAGAGTTGTCGGAACAAATAACTGGATTAATCTGAATTACTGATAGACTAAACAAACACAAGGATACAGTATGTGTCATCTGTTTGTATCGGCACGTGTCCACCATACTTCCTTACTCGAACTTCATCCGACGCTTTTGCGTTTGGATTTTCAATATTCTTCACCGGTTTTCTTTACTTACTTACTTAAGTCCTTACATTCCTAGGTGAAACATAATGCCTCGACGTGTTCTGTCCATTGCCAGGGCTTTCACCTCCCTCCATGTCTTCTTGACACCAGCCAGCTCCCTTTCCATAGTCCTCTTCCAGGTGTGTTTCGGTCTTTCACGTCTGCGGCTACCTTGTGGATTCCAATTCAGTGCCTGTCCAGCGATATTTTATGGTGGTCTTCCCAGAGTGTGACCGATCCACATCAATTTTCTTCTCTTTATCTGTTGTTGGATGGTACTCTGACCTGTGGCCTTCCATAGATCTCTGTTCGAGATTTTCTTGGGCCACCAAATTCTCATTATGTACCTCAGGCAATGATTTATGAAAGTGTGTAACCTTCTAGTGATGTTCTTTGTCACTTCCTAGGTCGCACTTCCATACAGCAACACCGATTTGATATTTGAGTCAAATATTCTGAGTTTTGTCTTCCTGCGTATATCTGGTGATCTCCATACTGGTCGTAACTGTGTAAATGCTCCTTTTGTTTTATTTATACGACTTGTCACATCCCTAAGAGCACTTCCATCCTAAGTAACCATGCTAGTTAGGTTTTCACTATAATAAATTTTGTATATATAAGTAATCTATTCGATAGTATTTTCGATAGAACTTGATAGTTTATGAATATTTTGAAAAGTTTATGACTCTAGGAAACTTTACACAACGAAATGTTTTCTGAACCACTGTTCTATTGACCTGCTAAGACGGAATGATATTTGCATGTGTCGAACAGAACTAATTAAATTTAAACTTCTTTTTTTCTTCTTATTCACGTCGAGGTTAGGGAAGCTTGTCTGTAGCGGAAACTATCATTTACGTAGTCCGGTAGCGTCTCTGGATCCAATGGGTTTATATTCAGTGATACTATAAGCTAATATATTTAATTATTAATATTGACATTGTATATGTAGGTCACGGATTCGATTACGGCTAATCGATATTGATGTGCTCTTGAATTGAGCCTCTTCGAGTCAGTTTGTTCAAATTTCTGTACCAATTGAATTTGTAACTTACGATTTTTCTTCTAAAACAGAAGATCTAAAACCTGGCGGATGTCGTTACTTTTTATTAATGCGTGCAAAGTAAGTGTAAAAAAAAAATTGAAAATGGAATAAATTTTATTATAATTACGGGTGTCTGGTATATTTTTAAATCATAATTTAATCACAATATTACAAATACATTATTACAACAAAATACTAGAGTGATGAAACAAAATTGCGGCCCTATAGAAATGACGGGTTTGGGGTTCCCTCACATACGTAAACATAATGAGGATAGCTTGCTGCTTCACAATATTACAAATACATTATTACAACAAAACACTAGAGTGAGGAAACAAAATTGCGGCCCTATAGAAATGACGGGTTTGGGGTTCCCTCACATACGTAAACATAATGAGGATAGCTTGCTGCTTCACAATATTACAAAAACATTATTACAACAAAACACTAGAGTGAGGAAACAAAATTGCGGCCCTATAGAAATGACGGGGTTGGGGTTCCCTCACATACGTAAACATAATGAGGATAGCTTGCTGCTTCACAATATTACAAATACATTATTACAACAAAACACTAGAGTGAGGAAACAAAATTGCGGCCCTATAGAAATGACGGGTTTGGGGTTCCCTCACATACGTAAACATAATGAGGATAGCTTGCTGCTTCACAATATTACAAATACATTATTACAACAAAACACTAGAGTGAGGAAACAAAATTGCGGCCCTATAGAAATGTCGGGTTTGGGGTTCCCTCACATACGTAAACATAATGAGGATAGCTTGCTGCTTCACAATATTACAAAAACATTATTACAACAAAACACTAGAGTGAGGAAACAAAATTGCGGCCCTATAGAAATGACGGGGTTGGGGTTCCCTCACATACGTAAACATAATGAGGATAGCTTGCTGCTTCACAATATTACAAATACATTATTACAACAAAACACTAGAGTGAGGAAACAAAATTGCGGCCCTATAGAAATGACGGGTTTGGGGTTCCCTCACATACGTAAACATAATGAGGATAGCTTGCTGCTTCACAATATTACAAAAACATTATTACAACAAAACACTAGAGTGAGGAAACAAAATTGCGGCCCTATAGAAATGACGGGGTTGGGGTTCCCTCACATACGTAAACATAATGAGGATAGCTTGCTGCTTCACAATATTACAAAAACATTATTACAACAAAACACTAGAGTGAGGAAACAAAATTGCGGCCCTATAGAAATGACGGGGTTGGGGTTCCCTCACATACGTAAACATAATGAGGATAGCTTGCTGCTTCACAATATTACAAAAACATTATTACAACAAACCACTAGAGTGAGGAAACAAAATTGCGGCCCTATAGAAATGATGTGGTTGGCGCTTCCCTCACGTACGTAAACATAATTAGGATATCTTGCTGCTTCACAAACAGCAAATCAAATAAATTACTTGATTCACATTAAAAGGTTATTAAAATTAAAACACAAATCCAGCAAGTTGCATTAAAGAAATACAATATAATGTGGTGTAATATAAAAAAATTACAATACAGTAAACAAGAAATAATACAATACTTCAATATAACAACTGTTTGTAGAATAATGGACTGTGAAGAACAAAATATAATAAAATGATGTTAAAATTACAGGACTGAACTAATGTCAAAATGATGTTCAAATTATAGGACTAAACTAGTAAAAATTACATGATGCGTGAAAATTATTTTATTAGCATTGAATGAAACCGCACAAAGAAACCAAAACACTGAATGAATATTTACATTTACAATAATGATTTGAACTGAACAATAAAAACTGAACAGACAAAATAAAACAATATTTGTTAATGACCCGTACAGGAACGTCTGATAATTACGTTATTAGGTTAGTGACTTGAAGCAGACTGAACTGCTTCGGTTATATTACTGTCTCATTATTCAGAGAGCAGCACCGTACAGCGTACATACCGCCCGCCAAAAATACACACTATTTTTAAATAATAAAGAAAGTAAAAACAAATACAAAAAACACAAACAATAAGTAAAAACAACCTTAAATATTAGTTTTATTACCGGTACTTAATTAATTTTTTAATTCAATAATTTGTAAAATTTCTTAAATATTTGGAACTAAAGTCTATGCAACTATGTTTTCACCGATTTCAGAAATTTACCTACAGTATCCCTAACGTATATAGCTTATGTAGTTTTACAACCTCTCAATGGCTTATACTTAAAAACAGCACCCTAACGTAGACAAATTGGTTTCACAAAAAGTTACCAAACAAATAGGGAAAATATATAAAAGTAATGTTGGCTTAAAAGTTTGTACGCTGACAGACAGAATAAGAAACGAAAAAATAAAATAAGATAAAAGGCTTCATAAGATGAAAAGGGCATATGGTATAACTAAAGATATTTGCAATAAAAAGTGCTTATCTAAAAATGCGAAAATAAGCTATTACAGTAAAGTAATGAGGCCAGAATGCCTATTTGCAAGTGAATATCTAGCATTGAATTAGAATTTAGACAAACTAGAAATATTGAAAAGACGAATTATTAGGAAAATATTAAGCTCATGAAAAACTTCAGAAGGTTGGAAATTAAGAAGTAATGATGAAATATATCAAAGTATAGAAAATATAACAGAAACACTGAGAAAAAAAGAGTAGTATTTTTTGGAGATTTATATAGAATGGACGACAATAGGTTAACAAAACAGATCTTCAGATATCTGTGGGGGAAGAAGTCAACATCAAGTTGGATTAAAACAGTCCAAAAAGATTTAGAAAAAAAATAATATACATGCAGAAGAAGGAATTGAAGGAGAAGTTTTTCGGGGAAAAGTGTTAAAAATGGAGGGAGTCTAGGGTAAGAGAGAGAAAACGCAAGTTCAAAGTGGACTGAAGACAGGAAGAAGAGACATAGTGAACAGATGGAAGGATATTAGAAAAGAAGGAAAGAACAAAGAGTAAAGAATTGAAATTGGCATGTGGCCTTAGATGGCCGATACGAAAAAAATATAAGAATGACAGATTTTGAATGTGTAAGAAAAGTGAATGGATACAAAGTTAATTGGTGGTCCCTAAGACTGTCATATGGCATTAGCAAATTAAAGAAGCATGGAGCATCACTATTATAAAACAGCTGATGATCATTTGATTTTGACCGTGGAACCACAACTGTATGACCTTTTTGTAAATCGTAGTCTTTAACTTTAAATTTATATTTCTTATCACTTCTAATAATATTATATTCTAATATATTCTAATATATTATAAAATAGCCTAATAAGTTTACTTAATTTTACTTAAGTTAAGTTAAGCCTTTATTTGATTAAATTATTACTGTGCTGTGACGGATCGTGACAGCGGATAAGAAATAACATGAAGCGACGAAATACAGTTGGCACTGAGGTGTCCTGCGGTAGCAATCTGCGTATGTGTGTACTGACATGGGACTGATTGACTGGCTTAGACAATACAATATATTCACGTAAGGTGAAAACAGAGGGATTTTTTTTCCGTAGGGTTTATCGACAGTCACCTTACCGACTAACATTTTTTATTTTCCGTCTATATTGATACGAAAGTTTTACGAGTGATTAAAAATTTTTCGAAAGTGTAGTTTAAATTTAAGAATATAAATATCTTAGGATTTTTGCTACACAATTGAATGTTATTTATATATTAATCACCTTGTCATGTATTTTGTTTAATGTTTTTTTATTGTGAAAGTTTTCTTATTTACTCTTACGTTTACACTACTTTTATAGTTCATAGTTATTTTAATTAAAAACCTATTTGGTTCAAATTTGTCAACGGTTTCGACAAAAGTCACAAAGATTAATCACGAAAATATCATCACGTTGTTTCTTACAAAAACTTGAAATGACGTTTGCATATATGCTAAGTTGAGCTGAAAAATAACATAAGTGCTTACTCTTGGGCACGCGGCAGCCACTGGATTTCGTAGCTGGCCAGTTCAATTAGACTGGCAATATTTCAAATACGAAGTGAAGTGATTGTGTGCGGTGACCATTGCGTTAGCGTACAACTGTAATAAGGTGACATTTATTGTTGTGTGCTGGACAAACTTAACTTGAATTATTGTATACGAATTTCTAACCGTTGTTTGTGTCTAATGAAAGTTTGTGATAAGTGACTTCATTGGTGGCAGTTATTTTGTTCACTTTATACTTTTCAAATATTTTTTTAAAATTTCAGTATAATCTGTAGTTGTTTAATTTACCCTGTATATATCATGTAATTATCACTATTTAGTGAAACGTCATATACTTTTTAAGTAATGGTAAAAGTTTGAGTGTAAATAAAATGCTTATAACTCAGCAGGGAATGAAAGTCTGCCATTTGTTTTTTAGTATGCAACAAAAATTATTTCTAAGGCGAAATTTTCACGATTTTATTGTACAGTTCAAACCATTGATGGGTAATACAATAATTGATAAAGTTATGCAGTTGAAGTATTTATGTGCATTGTTAACTAACGCTGCACACTTGACGAGGGGTAATCAATGTACAGGCCATGAAGTACAGAAACAGGCTAATAAGTTGCACGTATGACTTTGTGTGAAAAAGTAAATAACTTAACAAGAACGCTAAAGCTACATTTTCAAGAGCGCATTAAGATTTATGTTGACAATGACGTGCAGGCTAGATCCGAAATGTCTAAAAAGAAAAGAAGACAGAAATCAGATATGTAAAGAGAGCTGTAGGCAAAGCAAGATGGCAGGGGACACTCAATAAAAGCGATAAAGTGATTTGAGAAATAACACGTACGTAAAATAGTGACAAAGGACAGGCGACGTGTGTGGAATGGGCGTATATCCACTATGGATTTGAACACCTTAGAACACAAATGAGGCTCACAGAGGATTCAGAAGATACTTTCCAGAGATTTCTTCATCACCATCATCACCACTCCAAGGATGGAGGCCTTAGACCTGTTCCGGAACCCATCTCCTCCTCGGTCTACCGACATCTCTCTTCCCAGTAAGGTGATAACCCAAGGCAGCCACAGGTAGACGGATATCGGGCATGCGATTCACATGTTAACACCCCACCTCTTTCTGTGGTCTTCAATCTTCTGGTGCAATGATGCAATGTTTAAATCGCGTCTAATATCCTCGTTCCTACTACGATCCAAGAGATAACAACCTCGCGTCCCTCTTAGAAATTTCATGTAGGCTGCCTGATTCCTCTGTACGTCCGTTTTACCAAGAGTCCATGTCTCACTAGCGTACAGAAATGTGGGGACAGCCACAGGTTTAAAAAATTTCATTTGGTTATCTTTCCGTGTTTCATTTTTCAGGTACCGAGCTTTCTCCATAAGTTTGTAATAACAGCAGCAAAATACAACACGAGGTTAGTCTCAAAGACAAATGGCAACCAAGTCAATGGCAAATTTCAAAAGGTCCCATTTGATATAAACGGGAAATTGAAAGGATAAGTATAGAGCAGGTCACTGACTTCATTACTTAGGCGCAGACATCTCTAGTGACCGAAAAATCTACGAGGAAGCAAGAAGATAAGCAATGAGAAGATATTATATTTCTGGATATTTAAAGGGGACGTAACTTGGAAAAACAAGTACCTCAGACTTAAAGGTAAAACGAAGATATAGAAGATGATGGTGCAACCAGTGCTGACTTACGGGGTTGACACTAGTAGAACTAAACGACTGTTAAGGGCGATGGAAATGAGTGCGCTCAGGACAATTGTTGGACAAACGAGACGCGATGGAATAGGGAATAGTGACATAAGACGGCGGTGTCAAATAGAGGATGTAATCAGATTTGTAAGAAGGGGAAAAAGAGAACTGAATTACCATGTTGACAGGGCAAGCGACGATGGGGTAATAAAAATAGTGCCAGATTCAGGACCGTTGGGAAAACAGAATCCTCGCCGACCACAGGAGAAATGGACGGGGGACTTGGACTCGACGTCTAGTGAATCCTTTTTACGCGCCAAAAAAAACAGTTAAGTCTATATAAAGAAGAAGAAGGAGAAGAAGAAGAAGAAGAAGAAGTAAAAGAAGAAGAAGAAGAAGAAGAAGAAGAATATGTGTAGGCAGCGAGGAAAAGAAACTATGTAGCAGGAGAAATCCTAAGGGAAGGTGGAGTGATTGTATGTAAAAAACTGATGGTATTAGGACGAAATCTCATATACAAAGAGGATAACAAGAAAACATACAGTATGCTAAAATTAACAAAATTAATTAAAAAATATAATACTTACATAGAATAGAAAGTGTATGCCTGTTTCTTGTAAGATTCTGTATGATTAACGCAATAGTAAATTGACAGATCTCGTAGACGATAATTTTATATTCTATTAATTAATGTTTCAAAATCTTGGACTTCGTTGTCCATGACGTGTCCGTTACTTAACTAAATACAATTATTTCACTACCGACTCGGAACACAATTTGTGTTCCGAGTCGGTAGTGAAATAATTATATTTAGTTTCAAAATCATAACAAACGACCAGAAAGTGAAATAATTTTATGTAATGTTTTTGTGTTGAAAAATAGTTTTACATGTAAGCGGAAAGTGTAACAAAAGGAACAGTAACCCTTGGTCGGGGTCATGTTTGACTAGTGTGAGCAAGCCCGAAGCGATCATTAATAACAGATAATGGATTGTCAGACGTGTATTTGGTTAGGTATCGTTTTTCAAACTAACACGGTCCCACCCACTACCTTGACATCAGGTCAACGATCAAATGCTTTTCTCGTCACAAAGGCCACTCACCATCACTTTGCCAAAAAATTGTTCTCTAAAAATTTATATTGTTCAGTAATAACTTATTTATTCAAAGTTAATAATTTTTTGTTTATCTGGCAGGCATATGTATAAGAATTATAGTTATTTTAGATTTACAGAAAAACAAATTATGATGTAACATAATTGCAGCTTTATAGAATCAATTTCTCAAGTTGAAATAAATTCTTAGTTTTCGAATTCTTCTTGTCACCACTTTGGATATGAAAGAATTACATAGGCGCTAATGGTAGTTAATACTTTATCTAAAATCATTTTATAAATCACATGATTTTATAAAACAAAACGGGATGCTTTACATAAATTTTATTGTGTGCGTGCTTAGTGTATGCAATAACTATCACAATAAACTCTACTCATTCCGTAAAGAAAGCAAGGAAAATGTAAGTAATGAACTAGAATATAACAAAATTCAAAGTAACGTGTTAAAATAAATCACCATATGGAAAATTGTAGGGACGTTGTTAGTGTAAAGAAAAATGACAATAAAGTAATAATATGGCATTAAGAACTAACCGCATAGGTATAAATACAATTGATAATATTACTATGACAACAACACAAATAAAACTGTAAAACTCTTTAAAATATCGGTATGGAGAACCATAAATGACTTCCATAATCTAAGATTTATAATTAAAATAATTTTCAAAATGAAATATTACCATAGAAACTACTTCTTTCTACTTACTGCTTCAGCCTTAACCACAGTACTGTGGTCACTAACATATACCACCTCACGTTATCGCACTCGATTTTCACTGATGATGGAAGTCAATGGCATTGCCGAAACGTCTGGTTTTGTAGAAAACATTGGACTACGGCCAAATATCCCGGGAAGCAATTTTAACAAAAACTACTTCTTTGTTGCCGATAACGTTGTACACATATATATAAAAAATATGCATAAAATTAATGGCTTGTATAAGTTAATGATTGATCTCCATTAAGTAGTGCTAAAGTTTCCAAAGTTTTAATATTATGATGTCCGTAATTAAAACATCAGAGCAGGTTTAGTGTGTATGAGGGTTCACCGTGGACAAAAATTTTCAACATTTCCTATTGAGCGTTGCTTAGAATAAATCTGCGAATCTACAGTGTACGTTTCACAGAACAAACACGCGGAAAAGAAGGAGCGCTCCGAAGTCACTCATGGACCCTCAGCATCTTGCAGAGGGTTCATTCCCTAAAGACGAAAAGTCTGTCTATGAATCGTTCCTCTGTAAACACGTGCAGTTACACTGCCCAGCGATCCACAGGAAGCAAATCGCTATCCACGCTGGACACTTTTTCGGCTTGCATGCGTTATGTTGGTATGGGTTCGGCACTTTCCATTTAAAAACCGTGCAAATGTAAGAAAATAAACATGAATGAGGCCAAAAATAACGCGAATTGTGTGTGTGTGTGTCTGTGTGTGTGTGTGTGTGTGTCTTCCATGCCTTTTTATTGCGGTAGTGATAATAATAAAATGGAAACGTAAACAGTACATAACTGAGATATGCTTGCCTGCCACGCACGATATATTTTCTCTTATACATGACTAGCAGAATACCCATGCTTCGCTACGGAGTTTCACGTTGTACGTAATGAAAATGTTAGTTTAATTAATAAAGTTTAATTAAAGTAGGCTTCTTAAAAATAAATAGCTGTTGCCCACAACTTCGTTCGCGTGGTCTTCAATTTAATGCGATAATATATTTAGAACAGAATCTATTCTATTGGGTTGCCATAGTAACCAGATCTAATAGTTTTTTAAGACCGCAAAAGACCCCCCAGAGGATCGTATCGAAAAAACCACCTGTCCTATGTTGGTTCTCCCGTTGCGTAAAATATTTGTGCCAAGTTTGGTTGAAATCGGTCCAATGGTTTAGGTGGAGACGTGGAAGACCCCAAAGGACCCCCAAAGGATCGTATCGAAAAAAACACTTGTCCTATGTTGGTTCTCCCTTTGCGTAAAATATTTGTGCCAAGTTTGGTTGAAATCGGTCCAGTGGTTTAGGAGGCGATGTGGAAGACCCCAAAGAACCCCCAAAAGGACCCCATCGAAAAAACACCTATCCTATGTTGGTTCTCCCGTTGCGTAAAATATTTGTGCCAAGTTTGGTTGAAATCGGTACAGTGGTTTAGGAGGAGATGTGGAAGAAACCTTCGCGGACGTGCGCACAACAACTCACCGAAGTTTCATCGCAATCGGATGAATGGTATAGGAACGCATACGGGACAAACAAAGAAACATTCATTTTTATATATAAGATGTAAACTATACCACTTACTTGACATAAACCGTGATAGCTAAGCTAATGTACAACATATATGTATTAATTGTACACATAAATGTTCCTTGATAGACACTCTATCTATTGGCGAAAACTTGAATAAAATCCGTTCAGTACTTCCTGAGATTAGCGATTTCAAACACAGAGAGAAAACGGAGCGACTTTATACTATGTACAGATTTACGTTAAAAAGAAAAAATTATAATTTTATTGCCTGGCAACAAAATTATTTTATTTTTAACAATTACCATTGTTTGAAAAAGTTTAAATGAATTTTCAAGTACTTTACTCTTGTTAAAACGTAAAAGGTTGCAGGTAAACTACCCCTTTCCCTTACCCGATCTTTACCAAAATCAAAAGGCCTTGAGTCCTCTACAATTCAGTGACGTATGCAAAAAAGTATTTGATTCTGTTTGAATTTGCGGCAGTTATCGTTTGCCATAGAAAATACGCTTGATAAAAAAACGTTGCAGGTAAACTACCCCTTCCCCTCAACCGATCTTCACCAAAAATAATAGGTCTTGAGTACTCTACAAATCACGGCAGTATGCAAAACATTATTTGATTCTGTTTGAATTTGCGGCTGTTATCGTTTGCCATATAAAATACCCTTGATAAAAAAACGCTGCAGGTAAACTACCCCTTTCCCTTAACCGATCTTTACCAAAAACAATAGATCTTGAGAACTCTGCAATTTAGGGCTGTATGCAAATAATCTTTTGATTCTGTTTGAATTTGCGGCTGTTATCGTTTGCCATAGGAAATACCCTTGTTAAAACATAAAACGTTACAGGTAAACTACCCCTTTCCCATAACCGATCTTCACCAAAAACAATAGGTCTTGAGAACCCTACAATTCAGGGCTGTATGCGAAAAATTATTTGATTCTGTTTGAATTTGCGGCTGTTATCGTTTGCCAAAAAAAAATTTCCCTTGATAAAAAAAAACTGTTGGTGGTAAACTACCCCTTTCCCTCAACCGATCTTCACCAAAAACAATAGATCGTGAGTACTCTACAAATCAGGACTGTATGCAAAAAATTATTTGATTCTGTTTGAATTTGCGGCAGTTATCGTTTGCCATAGAAAAAAATCTACACATAGACAGACAGACAGACACTCAGACAGACAGACACACAGACACACACACAGACACTTTTCGGGAAACGACTTTTTTTCATGTTTTGAGTGTAGTACAATCAGAATCTGCAATAATCTCGAACACGATTTTTTTTGCTATCACCATACTTCCATTTCCTTAAGGAATATGGAAGTAAAAATGATTGTTAAAGTGCACACACAACAAACAAAAGAACATAAGACTACCACTACACATATGTGGATTATATGCATTAGTGTAAAAAAAATTTCCTGTAAGCATAGGTCTGAAAATGTCACAGTATTCATCTGACCGTTATTTTGTGTTTTTTAAGAAAAACTTTAAACTTCAAAAAGAGATTGAGTTTCATAATGAAAATTAATAAACACGTTTACATAAATGTCCTTTGATAAATTAAAATATCGGTATGGAGGACCATACATGACTTCCATATTCTAAGATTTATTTTTAAAAACATTTTCAGCCAAACAGCCAGGCTGTGTCTTACCTGCCTTTTTATTGCTGTATTAAATGAAAAATATTATATTACATTAAAATGAAAAAATTATAATTTTATTGCCTGGCAACAAAATTATTTTATTTTTAACAATTACCATTGTTTCAAAAAGTTTAAATAAATTTTCAAGTACTTTACTCTTGTTAAAACGTAAAAGGTTGCAGGTAAACTACCCCTTCCCCTTAACCGATCTTCACCAAAATCGAAAGTCATTGAGACCTCTACAATTCAGGGATGTATGCAAAAAATTATTTGATTCTGTTTGAATTTGCGGCTGTTATCGTTTGCCATAGAAAATACGCTTGATAAAAAAATGTTGCAGGTAAACTACCCCTTCCCCTTAACCGATCTTCACCAAAAACAACAGGTCTTGAGTACTCTACAAATCAGGGCTGTATGCAAAACATTATTTGATTCTGTTTGAATTTGCGGCTGTTATCGTTTGCCATAGAAAATACCCTTGTTAAAAAAACGTTGCAGGTAAACTACCCCTTTCCCTCAACCGATCTTCACCAAAAACAATAGGTCTTGAGAACTCTACAATTTAGGGCTGTATGCAAATAATCTTTTGATTCTGTTTGAATTTGCGGCTGTTATCGTTTGCCATAGGAAATACCCTTGTTAAAACATAAAACGTTACAGGTAAACTACCCCTTCCCTTAACCGATCTTCACCAAAAACAATAGGTCTTGAGTACTCTACAAATCAGGGCTCTATGCAAAACATTATTTGATTCTGTTTGAATGTTTGAATTTGCGGCTGTTATCGTTTGCCATAGAAAATACCCTTGTTAAAAAAACGTTGCAGGTAAACTACCCCTTTCCCTCAACCGAACTTCACCAAAAACAATAGGTCTTGAGAACTCTACAATTTAGGGCTGTATGCAAATAATCTTTTGATTCTGTTTGAATTTGCGGCTGTTATCGTTTGCCATAGGAAATACCCTTGTTAAAACATAAAACATTACAGGTAAACTACCCCTTTCCCGTAACCGATCTTCACCAAAATCAACAGATCTTGAGAACTCTACAATTCAGGGCCGTATGCGAAACATTATTTGATTCTGTTTGAATTTGCGGCTGTTATCGTTTGCCAAACAAACAAAATTACCCTTGCTAAAAAAAAACCGTTGCAGGTAAACTACCCCTTTCCCTTAACAGATCTTCACCAAAAACAATAGGTCGCGAGTACTCTGCAAATCAGGGCTGCATGCAAAAAATTATTTGATTCTGTTTGAATTTGCGGCAGTTATCGTTTGCCATAGAAAAAAATCTATAGACAGACAGACAGACACACAGACAGACAGACACACAGACACACACACAGACACTTTTCGGAAAACGACTTTTTTTCATGTTTTGAGTGTAGTAGAATCAGAATCTGCAATAATCTCGAACACGATTTTTTTTGCCATCACCATACTTCCATTCCTTAAGGAATATGGAAGTAATATCGGTATGGAGAACCATACATGACTTCCATATTCTAAGATTTATATTTAAAATTATTTTCGAAATGAAATATTACCATAGAAACTACTTCTTTCTACTTACTGCTTCAGCCTTAACCACAGTACTGTGGTCACTAACGTATACCACCTCACGTTATCGCACTCGATTTTCACTGATGATGGAAGTCGATGGCATTGCCGAAATGTCTGGTTTTGTAGAAAACATTGGACTACGGCCAAATATCCCGGGAAGGAATTTTAACAAAAACTACTTCTTTGTTGCCGATAACGTTGTACACATATATATCAGTGGCGAAGTTCCATGGAGGCAATTGAGGCAATGCCTACCCTAAAAAATTCTGTAGAATAAAAATTATAAATACGTATGAACTACATAACGTAAAGATTATACATTGTTACTGTGACTGTCAAATTTATTAAACCGAAACGTGCTTTATTGAGCGACCGCTAGATGGTGACAGGTGAGATTCGGCATAGTTCGTTTAAAGCGAATGAGGCAACCTGAACTTGCCTCAGCGTTTTTTGTATACATCGTATGTAAGCAATGTAGTGGTGTGATAGGGAAGTGTAGGGAGGGGGGATTGTCCCGCGCTGTACACATAGAGCGTTGAGGCATGCCTCACTTCTGTGGTCCAAACAGTTAAGTTAAAGCGCCTGTGTTGTTTCTAAGTGTTTATTTTATGCGGTTATTAAAAGTGTCACTGTTATTCCGCTGAACTAACAGATGATCAAGATTGTTATTTGAATTATTTGTAACATTAAACATACATATAGAAACTAACCAAGTTTAAAAATTTGAAGTTCAATCAGTTGTATTATTGTGTATGACTAATACAAGGATTGTTCAATAGACACACGTATAGAGCTGTAAAGCATTTTTTATTCAACGATTTTAAAAGAAGTCTCCAATAACATTAAGACATGAGTTCCACTGTTGCGCTAACCTGTAGATTCCCTGCTAGTAAAATTCTTACGGCTGTTTGTGGAACCATTCGGTTACAGCAACTCTACCTCAGCGTCCGATTTGACCCACCGTCCTTTTAGTGATTCCTTAAAAAAAATTTAAGATAAGATTTTTGCCTACCCATTCATTAACTACTAGCTTCGCCAGTAAGCAAATTGATGTTCATTTTTTCGGCTTGCACGCGTTATGTTGGTGTGGGTTTCGGCACTTTCCATTTAAAAAGCGTGCAAACGTAAGAAAATAAACATGAGTGAGGCCAGAAATAACGTGAATTGTGTGTTTGGGTCTTACCTGCCTTTTTATTGCCGTATTAAATGAAAAATATTATATTACATTAAAATTAAAAAATTTTAATTTTATTGCCTGGCAACAAAATTATTTTATTTTTAACAATTACCATTGTTTCAAAAAGTTTAAATAAATTTGCAAGTACTTTACTCTTGTTAAAACGTAAAAGGTTGCAGGTAAACTACCCCTTCCCCTTAACCGATCTTCACCAAAAACAATAGGTCTTGAGTACTCTACAATTCAGGGATGTATGCAAAAAATTATTTGATTCTGTTTGAATTTGCGGCTGTTATCGTTTGCCATAGAAAATACGCTTGATAAAAAAACGGTGCAGGTAAACTACCCCTTCCCCTTAACCGATCTTCACCAAAAACAATAGGTCTTGAGTACTCTACAAATCAGGGCTGTATACAAAACATTATTTGATTCTGTTTGAATTTGCGGCTGTTATCGTTTGCCATAGAAAATACCCTTGTTAAAAAAACCTTGCCAGTAAACTACCTCTTTCCCTCAACCGATCTTCACCAAAAACAATAGGTCTTGAGAACTCTACAATTTAGGGCTGTATGCAAATAATCGTTTGATTCTGTTTGAATTTGCGGCTGTTATCGTTTGCCATAGGAAATACCCTTGTTAAAACATAAAACGTTACTGGTAAACTACCCCTTTACCTTAACCGATCTTCACCAAAAACAATAGATCGTGAAAACTCTACAATTCAGGGCTGTATACGAAACATTATTTAAGTCTGTTTGAATTTGCGGCTGTTATCGTTTGCAAAAAAAAAAAATTTCCCTTGATAAAAAAAACCGTTGCAGGTAAACTACCCCTTCCCCTCAACCGATCTTCACCAAAAACAATAGGTCGCGAGTACTCTACAAATCAGGGCTGTATGCAAAAAATTATTTGATTCTGTTTGAATTTGCGGCAGTTATCGTTTGCCATAGAAAAAAAATCTACAGACACACAGACACACAGACACACACACACACAGACACTTTTCGGAAAACGACTTTTTTTCATGTTTTGAGTGTAGTAGAATCAGAATCTGCAATAATGTCGAACACGATTTTTTTTGCCATCACCATACTTCCATTCCTTAAGGAAATATGGAAGCCCATTTTAATTCTTTTTTAATTACTAATAGCCCTGTAACTTTTAATTTATCTAATTATTGGTTATTAAGTAGAATGTTATACATTTTATTTATAAGAATCTATGTGATGACTCTGTTTTTATCACTTTATTGAATTCATACTTTTCCCCCTCAAATAGAATTTAAGTGTCTTTATTTCAAAGCAAACTAAGTATTTATATTTTAGAACAACCTAAATTCTGCAAACCGGAGACCGTTGCAATTTCTGTGGCTGTTCCGAACGATGCTTTGGCCAGCTGAGCTTGAGTATTTATTGAGATCCGGGGCTGATCTCTTATGTATTTTGTAAATTATGATGACCATTTTAAAATTTACTATTCAAGGAAAAGGTATTTTCATCACCATCATCATCTCATCATCATCATTTTAACGGATTAAACCAAGGATGGTTGGATCCGGTCTCAAATAAGGAAAGATTAGAGCTGGTCACTCCAGCGCTTCCTCGGACGTCCCACATCTCTCCGTCCCCTCGGCTTATAGTTCCATAGTTGTTTGGGGATGCGGCGGTCATCCATTGGGCAAAGATATTCCCACCAATTCAGCCGATACTGGGCGACCCTGTCGCGTATACTCATAATATTCAGTTCCGTGCATCTGTGTTTCTTCTATGATCATGGAGAGTATAGCCTGCCACGTGTCTTAGAAATCTCATTTCAGCCGCTTGGATGCAACCGCTTTAACCTTTCGTTAAAGTCCAATTCTCAGACCCATAAAGAAGTGTGGGAAGAGCTATCGCCTTATCAAATTTTAGGCGTGTTCCTTTACTTACTGACTTAAGGGTTCGCCTAATGGTCCCGCACATATTGTTAAACTTATGTAACTTATTGACAAAGTCGTTGCATGCATTATAAGACACACTGTAGCTCAGGTATTCAAAATTGCTAACTTGTTAAAAGACAGTACCATCTATAACAATTTTTTCCCATACGGGATCAGGGTATTTTGATTTTTCTTTAATTAATTTTTTTCGGGAAACAGGCTGTTTGGGAAAATGGATTCTGAATAAAAGTATTCGGGCAAAATCATTTCGGGTATTTCGTCAGTCAGGAAAATGACCGAGAATCCTGAGAGGGTCCACGTGCGCCCTTGAAGTTGTTTGTGTACAAATTTTAGAACTGACGTAATCAAAAAAGGATCATATCTCTGGTCAACGGATAGATTGTTGTGATAACGCTTGAAAAATAATTGCTCGACGCAGAACCTGTGGTTAGGCGAGATCCGGCTTTATTTTGCCGGAAAAGAGATATGATAAACACAGTTAACCACAAGATGTACACGTGTGTCCCGTGTATTCAATCTAAATTAAGGAAAATGTAGCGAACAAGACTGGCTTGGAAATTAATATAGAAACTATGCACGTGGGGTAGTCGCCTACGAGGTAAATGCAGAAAAGTAGTGACGTAATAAATTTGTGGATGCATCCTGAGTGAGTCTGGACGCTACGGTATGTAGTAGTAATATGACGTATGGGTTTATAAACTAAAGGTTTTAAAAAGTCTACTCTAAACTTAAACTGACTTAAGTAACAGTTAATTAAAGGTAGCGTTAGTTGTGAGTTTGCAAACAGAGAGTTCAGTGTGTCTCGTGGCAAATTACATGAGCGTATGCACGCAACAGTCACGCCCTCTGTCGGCCACAGTTGCCACGGAATTAATATCAAGCTGTGGCGCTCGAATTGAGCACGTAACGTTCTCTGCTTAACTATATATACGCGTAGAGATTTCGATCGAAAATTTGGCGAACAAAAATGTAAACTTGTATTATAAACAAAAGGTATTCATATGAAATATTGTTACGACTGTCTACTGATCGTCGCATGGTACAGTGGACACAAATGACAGACACCAATTAAGTCACAAAGCACCAGCTTTAATTATCACAAGTAAACAGTTTGTAATCAGCAAGATAGTCTCTTGCAACAAATCAAATTAAAATTGTTCACACGCAATAAAAATGTCAGTTAATATATAACACAATTTTATTACAATTATAAAACACGTAACACTTCGCCACAATACTACGAACCGCGCTAAAGTAAATCGCTACTAAAACTGACTTGACCGTCGCTGAATGGATGTACTGTATTTATACCCCGCTGATGTTCCAGAATAATCTGTCACTTTGGATGACTTGTTAAACAACCAGGCGCTCTCAAGATCCACTAGAAACAGTGTCCTTGAACAGACTGCGCTGACTGGTAAGATAGAGTCGATAGTTGACGCGTAATTGTCTTTCACCGCAATGTAACAGCAGTATGTACGCACACAGACATTACAGCTGAAATAGTCGAGATACTTGTAGTACGTCCCGTATTACGTAACAATATTTAGGTCTTGTTAACACATGTTAGTTGCGTTAGATTTAATACACTTCATTCACATCGGTCTTGGTTACTTGATGCAAGTACTTGCTAACGTCTTCTGCTGCTCTTTTAATTTCGAGATAACTACAACGTTGTATTGTTATACTCACATATTCTTCACAATACATTTTACTAACTCTTCATCGTCCCTTCTCCTCCAAGACATACACAATTCGCTTGTTGTATTGTCATTTTGTCTGATATAACTTCTGTGTTTTCAATCCGAGTTTTGTCATACGTCACAGTTTTGTAACACACAAGGCTCACGTGAGGGAAACTACAGAATTCATGAGGAAGAGATTGCGAACCATGGAAATAGGATAACGGATAAAGTTCTGTAAACTCACGTTTTAGGGTAGAGCTATAAATAAAGAAATAAGAGAAAGAAAGAATATAAGTAGGCCTACTAGTAGTGTAAATGACACAATTGGTGAAAAAAGATTATTATAGTACAGGCGTGTGTGCCATACGGGTAATGAGAGATGGCCAAAAAAATTATTAAAATAGATCCCTCCTGAAAGAACAAAAAGAGGGAGGCTACGGAAGATTTGGATGGAAGGTAACAAAGTATTAGGAATGCAATAGAGCAGAAAAATCTGATAGAGAGTGATTAGAAAGATCTTAAAGTTAGGAAGCTACGACGCAAAAAACGACATTAAATGTTGTTAAAAATTGCAGTGCATATAACATTTTATTATTAAATTTTTTTTTATCTAGTTGCTGAACTGCAAGCTGCTGCTTTGTGTTGGACAAGCTCTTTCAGTGCCTTCAGCATTATTCTCGTATTTGGATAGTTTCTTTTCAACTCAAAAGAAAGCCAAAACTATTGTTAAGTCCAAAGCTTCGTTAAACAAATAACAGCATCTAGAACGTCAAATAAATGTTCCCACGAATTTGACCTTTTTGTTGCTGTCCGTTTTCAAACAGTCGACTTGAGCAGTTAGTTTATTCCACGGTTATCTGTTGCAGGCCGTTTTTGTAACCTACTCCATTGAACAATTTTTCTGCTTTGTACATCAGTCTATAAAACTGACCGGTTATTGGCATTTATTTCTGTTTGATTTGTATGACTAGTCTTCTAATTTTGTCCCATCTTGAGATGTAGCCGGATATTTTCTGAATTTGTCTTTGGTAGCTCATAAAAAGAAAAGATCACGTCCCACGTCTGGCGTCTAGATACAAGTCTCTGCGAACCAGGAACAAATTTATAAAAAGTTTCATTTGGAGCGTATGCACATATTGCTCGGAAATCTGGACTGGACCGGAAATCTGGATTTTGAGGACAGTAAGGAGCAGCCACCTAGAAGCTTTTGAGATGTTGTGTTTGGAGAATGGCCTTTTGAATATAGTGGACGAAAAGAGTATCTAATGATGAGGTTTTGAAAAGAGTGCGTGAAAGAAACCAAGAAATTACAAGTTCACCAATCACTGTGTTATGGAGAAGAAGATGAAGATGAAGAAGAAGAAGAAGAAGGAGAAGAAGAAGAAGAAGAAGAAGAAGAAGAAGAAGAAGAAGAAGAAGAAGAAGAAGAAGAAGAAGAAGAAGAAGAAGAAGAAGAAGAAGAAGAGACATGAGTCCCAATTACCTGCGACTAACAAAAAAATATGCACATACATTTACATGCCTGGGACGTATACAAAGATGCCTCCGATATGCTCCACTAAGACTGATTCTAAATGGAGAAATAGAAGGTAGACAATTTAGTTTGTTCGAGTAAAACTCCCTTCGCTCTGTAATCTCCGGCTGTAGTCAGACCTAACTGCTGAAGGACTGTTGCTCTCTGCACAAGAGAGAGAAAAATATATAGGCGTAATCGAAGTGGTAGTCGTTAATGCTTGATTAGGCAAGGTACTGAAAGAAGAACAAAGACCTGTAACATCATAAAGCAACATGGGCCCCACTCTTCACATGTGTCAAACACTTATGTATACAGACTGAAGTGTATAAGTAAAATAAAAATTAATATTGGGAATCAGTCTATTAAAACGATCTGTATATTGAAATGGTAGACACAAGATTAGGGCGCCACAAGAATCTTGTATAGAAGCTGTTTATAAAGCAAAGGGGCAATAAGGAAAACCAGTTAGGAAAACTAGTTTGGATCTATAGAGGAAAAACTATGTGTATGTTCCTTTTTAAAAGCACGTATCCAATATTATATACATTACACTTTTCAAGACAATTTATTTTTTAGACAAATGCTACTCACGACACTTTCCCCTACAGTAATAAAATAGTTTTATATAATCTGATAAAACTGGCGCTAATTTATTTTACCTATCCACACATTGTTTTTTCGCAATTAGAAGAATAAATGATTCGTTGAGTAGACACTGGTAACTGGATATGAATGATTCTATAAGCATCAAATGAGTCGCACTGGGAACATAATATTGGCGTTGTATATGTAGGTCACGGATTCGATTACGGCTAATCGATATTGATGTGCTCTTGAATTGGAGCCTCTTCGAGTCTTATTAAAAGAAAACTGTACGACATATCCGTAGTTTAGATTTTATATTAACAACAAAGCTATCCGTAAAGTACAATAGAATAGATTTCAACAATCTACTATACACCTATCTTATTGTTTCACGTCGACATGGAATATTATTTTTATTCCTCTACATAAGTTAACATAGTGGTTTAATTAACTGTATAACAACATTTCGTTTAACGTGCTGTCTGTAAATAATTCTGTTGATTTGTACAGTCCATAATGTTTGCTCCAATTTCCCAGTTCATTTTGTATTATGACAACAATAGCGACGTTTATTGGAATGGAATATTGTTTTGGACCATCACAGACTAATTTAAAATATCTGTCCTTAAATTAACTAAAACTAAATTATTAAAAATAATCACTAAGTACTTACGGAGCGTTATTGAGTGGGCACAAAACGATGAAATGTTTTAGGAAGGAAGGTCCAAATAAAAAGAAACAGTTCTTAATCTGTTGTTAAAATTCATTCCCGGGCTGTTTGGTTGTGGTCAATTGTTTTCAACTATAACAGACGTTTCTACAGTACCATCGACTGCCATCATCAGTGTAAAATTTGACGTCTACCACCCAACGTTAGCGAAACTCGAATTTTACACTGATGATGGCAGTCGATGGTACTATCGAAACGTCTGTTTTAGTTGAAAACAATGGACTACGGCCAAACAGCCCGGGAATGAATTTTAACAGCATTGACTCCTGCCGTGTATGTCTACGAAATATATTAGTTTTTAATCTAACATACAAATCAAGCCAAACTTTAGCTAAAATGACCATTTATGTGCCTTATATGCATTGTTAAACTGTCGCATAGATCGTCGTGTAGTACAGTAGACCAGAATAATTAACAACAGGTGAAGTTTCACTAACTTTAATTAGAACAAGAGCTGTTACAAATAAACAAAGACTTTCTTATACAATAACTCAAGTGAAATTTGCCCAACAGACAACAATAAACGGTACCTTATTACAGCACTAAGTAACAGAATAATTGCTTTCTGCAACAGTCATTCTGAACAGCACTTGAAATATCGCCAGGTCTAACTGACCTCAGCCGCCGGCAGTCGGCAACTTATACGTCTTCTATGTAGCATTGTAGTGACACAGCGGGACTGAATATTGGTAGAATAGTCTGGAAGGGGCATCTCGAATGATCTACAGTAGTGGTTTCAAAACTTTTCAGTCCGCAGACCCCCCCAAATAATTTAAAAATTCACGGACCCCGTCTGAGTAGTTCTGAAATAAAACAAACAGTAAATATGACAGAAACTATTATATTTTATTTAAAATGTATTAAAATCAAAATTCTCTTACCTTGTAAAATTATAATATTAATCGTATAAAACATAGTTTAATGGGAACAATGAAGCTGCTTTTGAACAATTAGCTCTGCAGTATTGGATTTATGTCTCATAATTTCAATATTAAGTCACTCTCGACATCAAGTTTATTTCTTAACTTCGATTTCAAGTATGTGAGCAGGGAGAATGAGGTTTCACACAAATAAGTAGAGGGAAACACAATTAAACGCTTCAAAACTTTTTTGCTAGTTTAGGATAGTCAGTCATTACATATAACCATAAGTCAGATGGCTGTAATTGCGAAAACTGTAATTTTAATAAACTGTCAGTTCAGTCTTCTTTTTGTAGTGTAAGAAAGTGGTTTAGTCAGTTCGTCTGAGAAACAGATCTGCTACACGACATGATTTAAAGGCATTAGTTTGAAATGACTTTTACAATTACAATTAGTTTGAACTCCCAAAAAATACTGGAATTTTCTACTAATTGTTTTAAGTTTCTAAAATTTAAAATATGTTTTGAGAGCATAACAGTCGGAGAAAATTACGGTATATTCTAATTTTCCTTAAAAGTGTCTGCGGATCCCTGAAACATTGTCGCGGACCCCACTTTGGGAACCACTCATCTACAGCGTTATGAAATAAACGTGCTAAGCGTCACGCACGCAGCAACACAATGGATCAGTGCTATCTATTGCATCGACATAGCAATACATATGTGCAATTTTTATTATTTCTTTTGTGTTTAAATTAATTTCTAAGTTAGCTAGAAAGATCAAATTTTTTATGTATTGTGTAGCCTACTAAACTACCCTAACCTAACCTCACTCGGAACTCGTTTCAAACCTCAAAGTTTGCTCAATTTTTGTTTTATTTCAAGCACTCCTACTTAAACGTCAACGCAAAACTAAATAAATTCTGATATAGGAAACTTCAAGGTACGAGAAAAATGTAAACATTATAAAGTCGAAAAGATTTTTTTTTTTTGTACCCACCTTCAATATTTTTGCTCTGTTTGCAGTTACAATAGATTTTTAACGTAATTAAATGTGAAGTTTCACAACGTACTTAAACAACTGCACGCAAAATGTACACGCTACAGTATGTGCTCACGCAAAATTCACATTTGTGTAGACACGCGCGCGCGCACACACAAACTCGAGACATGAAGATATGGAGTTATTCAATATGCAAAATTTTAAATCGCTTTTCTGTATTGCAGGAACAAAAGAATTTTTATTAGATTTTCTTCCAGATATCTTACATGCAAATCAACCCGCTATGTTTTAAATCAGTTTTCAGTTCACTGCGTTTTGACAGTGGCAGTTTTAAATTGTGTGAAACGTGTAGCAGTGAAAAGAAACGGCACAATCTTTCCATTAAATCTTTAAAGTTGTTAACTACTGCTCCACCATACTGTTACGACTGTCTCACGGATCGTCGTATGGTACAGTGGAAAAAAATACAAGTCACAAATGAAGTCACTAAAATCCACCTTTAATTATCACTTTAATTATCACAATTAACAGTTTATAAAATAACAAGTTATTCAACAAGATTGTACTCGTACAATAATTTATATTAAATTTGTCCACACGCAATAATAATGTCAACTAATAGATTTCCGCACGATAATCACTTTTCACTAATAGTCACTTGAAACGCACTGAATAATTGTCCAAAATAAACTGAAAATTAAGTTGCAGTGGTGTGCTATTTATAGTCTGCAGGGTTCCATAATATGCGTCCTTAACAAACACTCACTCAAAAATAGAGGATAGTTCAGCACGGCCTTGGCAGAAACACACACCGGCAGGGCTAGTCGAGAAGCCAGTAGAAGGACACCATCGAACGCACGAGAATGTTCCGCATTACGTAACAATATTGTTACGACGGACACAGAATAACTAACAACGTTGTTTAATTAGGCAAACAACGGTTATAAATCTACAGAGTACAATAATTCAAGTTAAATAATCTAATACACACAACAATAAATGTCAGCTTGTACAGCTTTGAACTGATTCAATAACGTTTTCAAGTCTTCTTCCGGTAATTACAGCGTCAAAAATGTCTTGTATGACAACGTTTCACTCATATTACAATGAGTATCCTCAGGTCTAATGACTTTCCAACTGCCGACATCTCTTCGTATGTCTGACATGTTCTTGCAGTCTTGTGGAAATCAGGCGGCTCGGGGGTTTTGTCACTTAGACCTATTTTACATATACATTTTCTGCTTACCCATACTACTGTAGAATGCGTTCATCAATTTTGCTTTTAAATTAGTTACTTATTTAAAAGCAAAACATAATTATTTTTTATGCAGTATTCAATATTTCCTATTAAAAATGTATCCTCTCTTCCAAACAATACTGCATCTGTTAAAATATTCAAACTATTCTGTGTGATTAACAGTTTGAATATTTTAAATTTTATGTAAACACTAACACCATATTTCATTATGCGCAATAACAAACATATTCAAATAAATAATTAATAAACTAATATTAGTGTAGAATGCTTTATTGGGTAGATGGAGTACATTGTCAGGCCCGCGACAAATTACATTAGCATATGCATGCAATCTGTCACGCGCTCTGTCGGCGGCAGTGTCAAGCTGTGACGGTTGGCTTGCGATTTAATGTCTAGTGAGTTATATTGTGTACTCAAACACGTCAATGGCAGGAGTAGGTCAAATATACAGCAAGGTAACAGCTATGAAGCTGACTCCACTTATAGAACTAAATTTTGATTTGGCGAATTAATACATTTATTGGTTACTTCCTTTTACAGTTTACGTTTGAGAATTCTGATCATTGTTCATCATGTTATTTGAATTTGCAGCTGTCTGTGTAATTCCAAAATTAGCAGCTGTCGTGTTTACTTGCTGAACTGCTATTTGGCATGTTCCGGACGAGGTCTTTCAGTGTTTCCAGACTATTACGTTTAAGACTAGTTTAAAGGTGATTTAGGACTTGAAGTGGTGGAAAGACTGAAAGGCCTCGTCTGGAACATGACAAGTAGCAGTTCAGCAAGTAAACATGACAAAATTGAAAATTCTGAGTTTTGAAAATTATAAATTTTGATAAATTTGAATGTTAGCAATTAAAAAAGTGTTTACGTGTTTTATACTTGCATAGATAGTTTATAATTTTATTTTTCTGGATTTGCTGGGTTAAGCTGGATCAGTCCGGACGATCTCACGAGCCTGCTCCTACGCTTTCACACCGGCCGTTGTCCTCCTAAAGTAGGATGTCGATCTCAGGGCTTCCTCGTGGGCGTTGTGTCCTTCCAAGTTGCTCCTTATTGAGTCCTCGTTGACAGCCGTCGGTTGTTGAAAATCTCGAAGGCCGTGCCTGACTTCCTGGACTCTAAATTCAACCGCTTCCTCGACGATACACTCCGACTTCCCAGAGACACGAAAGACTGCCTTATTAAAGACTGCGTAACTCACGGCTCATTCGTGCTTTTATAGATCAACGCACATGACGTCATTTTTACATGTTAATACAATCTAGGCTGTACTAGAAAATAGACCACGTTCTGATGGACATGCCGTCCAGTGTCTATCTTTCCAAATCACGTGTTTCTAACTGCATGTGCTTGCATAGCCAATTATTTGTCCGTTGAATAAATGATATTAAAATTTATTTAATAGTTATTCGAATTTGCACAATAATATAAACGACTTATAGTGTGTCTGTCAATTGGCTTGTTGCTAATTATCTTCACACAATTCGTTACACGCACAACACTTACTCACTTTCACACAACACTGCACTGCTGTTTTTTATTGTTTATTATAATGTTAAACTACGTTAACATGCAGTAATTATTGTGATAACAATAGCGTCTTATAGCATACACACCCTTTTGCACACAGGACACCAAGTAACGCTTATTGTAAATGTGTCTCCATATATTCACACATAGTGTAAATGTTTGTCTCACCGCAATACACTTGAATACTGACGGTTATCTGTGAGAGAAGGTATTTTGGCACTTTATTTTTATCTCGCGCTACATTTTCGTTGGTTTGACTGCATTTTTTATGCCAATGGTGTAATGAAATTAACGAAATCTCAGGCTGGTCTTATTCAGCGGCCGAAATTGATATTTATTAGGCATGTGGCGGAATATACACTCTAAGTTCGCAGACGAAATACAGACGTACGGTAGGAGTGAGTAACAGTGTTGCATGGTTGCATGCCTGCAGGGTGTACGAGGGGAATTGTACACACTTACGTTTGTAACAGAAACAATGAATCCCTGCTGGTGACACACACACACACACACACACACACACACACACACGGCGCGCGCGCAAACAAACAAACAATACTATAAACCGTGATATTATTTTTAAAAAATCGTTAGTAGCTTTCTATGTTTAAAATAGTGAGTATTTTGTACTTTGCGTTTCAAAGGCTGAGCATCCGGTCAGCTTTCAGAGGGTGCGCACCCATGCGGACGTGTGCAAGTACAAAGTAATGTGATTTTAACATTCAACGACCTCAACTGAGTGAATTAGTCTGAAGATGGAACATATGTTCCGAAACGCGTTATTTAAAAAAAAAAGGAAAGTCACACGACGGCTCTAAGGTAATTTATTAATTTATAAATAACGAAGTGATTTGGATACCAATAACAATATGTAGGTCATAATGTATTTTCCCGATTCGCTTATTCCCTAATGGAAAAAGATAACGTTACTAAGTACTTTACAAAAGTATGATATAATAATAAGAAGAAAACTAAAGATAACTAAAGATATTTACAATAACAGATGCATATCTAAAAATGCAAAAATAAGACATTACAGTACAATAGTGAAGTCAGAATGCCTATATGCAAGTGAATGTCTAGCATTGAGTTATAATTTAGACAAACTAGAAATATTGGAAAGACTAATTATTAGGAAAATATTAGGCCCACGAAAACCTTCAGAAGGCTGGAGATTAAGAAGTAATGATGAAATATATCAAAGTATAGAAAATGTAACAGAAACAATGAGAAAAAGAAGACTATTATTTTTTAGACATTTGTATAGAATGGACGACTATAGGTTAACAAACCAGATCTTCAAATATCTGTGAGGGAAGAAGTCAGCATCAAGTTGGGTTAAAGAAGTCCAATAGGATTTAGAAAAAAAATAATATACACTCAGAAGAAGCAATTGAAAGAGACGTTTCTCAGGCAAAAGTGTAAAAACTGGAAGGCGTCCAGGGTAGGTGAAAGAAAAATGCAGGTTCAAAGTGGACTGAAGACAGGAAGAAGAGACATAGTAAAAAGATGAAAGAATATTGGTGAAAAAGAAAAGAAAAAAGAATAATGAAATGAAATTGGTATGTAGTTCTTAGATGGCCGATAAAAAAAGAAGTAATCGCCAAAGAACAGCACTAATAAAAATCCTAAAAGCGAAAACAATGTTTCTTTCTCCCACTGGATGTAGCTTGTATTATTCGGTATACAAGAAAGGAAGTGTGGCCAGGACAACGCTTCATCCGCTTAATATTACCTCTGTTATTGGTAGTAATTTTCTGAGTTGACTTGGGTCTGACGACGATCTAGTTGTCCGCTCCAGAAACATACTGTTTCGACGGTCTCATTGATCGTCGGATAGTAACAGTGGAAGACAAAATAAAAGACACCAATTAAGTCACTAATCACCAGTTTTAATTATTCACAATTAACAGTTTTAAATTAACAACGTATTCAACAAGATTATACTCGTGCAGTGATTCAGTTAAATTTGTCCAAACGCAATAATAATCTCAGCTAATAGAGCCTCGAACGATAATCGCTTTTCACTAACAAAGACTTGAACGCACTGAGTAATCGCCCGACATAAACTGAACAGAGTAATCGCCGACGTAAACTGAAACTAAGCCTCACCGAATGCTTACATTTATATTCCGCTGAGATGCCAGAATAATCTGTCACTTTGGATGACGTGTTAAACAAACAGGCGGTCTCGAATCCACTAGAAACAGTGTCCTTAACCTCAATATGCTGACCGCGCAGTTTGTAATAGACCGCGAGGTGGTTGACGCACGACAAGTGTCACGTAATTGTCTTTCATCTGAAAGTAGCAACAATATGTACGCACACACACATTATAGCTGGGCTCTGCTGGAGTACCCGAGATACTTGTTGAACGTTCCGTATTATATAACAATATAATTTTTGATCAACTTAAATCAGTTTACAGATGAAATACAAGATTAAGATTTTTTATAAACTGTTCAATGGTACGAGAACTCCGTTACTGACGGCTTTGTAAAGCAAGAACTTAAATTTTGTAGAAACACAAGGAATAGCAGAGCTTTTAAAAATGGAAATGTAACAGTAAGTCACAACATTCAGCAGTAAACGTAGAAAGGAAATACATTTGCTTAGATTTTCCCCAAATCCCCACCTTTCTGATTGTCGTTCAACGTCCAGTCTTTACGGTTGCAAAATTTTTCAAGCGAAGTTTTCTGAATCCCTCTGAAGTTCTTGATTCTCCCTGGTAACCAATTATATTCCATTTATCTGTAGGTATTTGAGATGCTAGGCTAGACAAGAAATGCGTTGTAGCTAAGAGCTGAAGTGCAGAATTATCTTAGCTAAGAAAGCCCTTAGGTATTTGTTTTATCTTAGTAAAATTTTAACAGATTACAATCGAAGCATTTCCTTATCCAAAACAAAAGTTATGGCTTTTTCTGGGGCAAATCACATTAAAACAAAGATTGTCATACAGGACTCGTCAATAGAACAGGTGCCAGATTCAAGTATATAGGGTACAGCATCACATACCAAGATGATAAGGAGGTTGAAAGCAAAATTAGTCTCTTCCAGTCGCTTTGTGGCTGTAACATTAAACACGTAAAGAAAAAAATATCAGCGGGACTGTGTCGGAGCCACGGCCGCAAATCTTCAGAGCGTAGAATACGTCTGTGTGCTTTAGGGTTGCTAATGTGTTATGAATAAAATGAACCAACACATATTTAGTTTTACAAAGTACAAAATTTTATTTGCAAAATCATCACACAAGTTAATTAGTTGGTTCAAGCAAGACTTTATTTATAATGGGCCTATGATAGGAGAAGTAGCTGATATAAGGTAAGATATCAACGCTGATGTTTCTGGTGAAAGTCAAATCGATGGTGATGTTACCCAGCGTAGTCGGTGGCATCATCAATACGTATAAACATACATATTATAATCGCTTAAGACAATTACAAAATATATAGTATCTGTATAAAAAATTACAAAATATATCAATACAATCGCATTGAAAAAACATTAAAAACTGCAGGAACGGATAAAGGTATAGTTCCGATGCCGCTAAATATCATTTGTTTATTTACTTGTTACTATGGTAATTAATTCTGGTCCCCATGGTGTTGACTCGACTTCAGTATTTATTTCCTTGTCTTTTAAGCGTTGTCGGTAAATCCTCTGACGTTCGGCATTGGTCATTTTGGGTTTTTTGAATTCCCCATAATTTTCTGTACTCTCTTGTATGCGTTTACGATACTTTTGAGCACGTTTAACATCCATATACCGCGACATTTTGTCCGAACACATGATTTTTACAACTTGAATTACGATTATTCAAACCTCTTAATAACATCACCGCTATTACGGTACACTATGTAGATAGTACTCGATGAGCCAATTTTAACGACACCTCACTCAACGTTCTATCGCATCGGAAACCGGAGAAATACTAATTTTAGTGCGCACCGAGCGGTGCAAAATATTTCTATTTCTCCCCCCCCCGCTCACCCCGTGCTGGATGATGCAATAGCCCGCTTATATTGTGCTATTTATTATCTTTGTTCCTTTATCTGTCGAATGGTACCTCATATAAGCCTGAATCTTTTGTCGTTTAGATAATATTTCAATTTCAAGCGTGACGTGAAAACATAACGCTCGATTTTCTGGTTGGGGGTGCCTATTGCTGGCCTGAAAGGTAAGACGTATTTTACGTCAAAAACCAGAAAAGAGACGCAATTGAAATATTATTCAATTAAATTTATTATTTAAAATATACCTTATTTGATCCGTCTAGCGATCATGTAGTTTATTATTCCACTATATGTTTCGGGAATTAAATTCCCATCTTCAGGTAAAACTTCTTCCTAGTATATAGGAGTCGTCGCTGAAATTAATAAAAACACATACACACAGGAACGGATAAAACAAGCACAACTGTTAAAAAGAACATAATTAAACATCGTACACACACAGCTAACGAAGACAGTGCGCACTGCTCGACAGTCACATATGTATCAAATTAACAGCTTTTAAATGTAAATACATTGACACTAACAATTTACAGTAAAACAAATTACGTAGACACATATTTATAGTTACAACGATACCATCATTACTGACTCTATTTCGTGTATACTTTTCGTGACAAATTCACAGTTTTCGTGACTGTAGCGTTTGTTTTTGTTCCGTTGATTAATTCAAACAACAACAACAACGACGTGTGTCAACATACACTGTTCCGTCGAGATGATGAATGACTCTGTATGGTAACAAAGATCGCCCAGTTTGTAATCGGTCAAGCGCGCAGTATGAGTTACAGTGGGGCAGGTCGTTGTTGTCTCGCTAGACCAGTGGTTTCCAACATTAAAGCGCCTAAGCGCCGCAGTTATACTCAGGGCTGCATCATCAGCCATACATTTTCTACAAGTTTCTTAAAAATAATAAACGCAGTATTTAGGGTGCGGTTACAAGACCGTTTTTTCTCGTACGTGCTCGGACGGAAGTGTAGTCACGCAGGCGGTTTATAATCGGACGGCAGCGTTGGGACGTCTCGGACGCGCATCCCTACAGCTCTGGCTATTAAGGTTAAATGTGTATATCAAGATTAAAAGGCAACAGCACAGAAACGTCAGTGTCTATATTAAGAAAACATTGGTTATCAGTAGTAAATAAATCTTTATTAAGAACATTTTTTACTTTACATTTTTTTTTATAAAAATGTCAACAATACCATGGAGACCAAAATTATTTACCATACTAACAAGTAAATAAACAAATGATATTATAAGAAACGCACTAAAAACGTTTCGATGTGGAAGACCTTGAAAACGGAGCTTAAAAAACGGCGTTATTTTCACGCCCGTGTGACCAATTTCATTGCCGCCTGCGTGTTAAATTCAATGAGTTTCCCAACTGTATGTGCATAGCCGGAAAAAACGCTCATGTAACCGTACCCTTAATTGTAACTGAAAAGAGAGAATTCACACATTTAATATATAATACTACACGTCTTTAATTGCATACTCTTAATTGTGTCCGTATAATAAAAAACATGTAAGGAAAGTATTAAATACTGTGTATACAACTTAATTTTCAATGTGAAAATAGGGTCACTAAAGCAGGAATAGGCCTATTCCGCATTGAGGTGAGATGTTGGTAACTTTAGCGGATTAAGCAGAGTAGAAGCTGTGTTGCAATTAATCAGCTTCTGCCGAATGCAAAGATTTGTCGCACCATCAAGTTAAACGGAATTAAATCAATTAATCGCGATATAGAACCATTTCCGTATTTTGCCCGACGTCCTGACGTCACGCCGTCCGCCCCGTTTATTGTCTAGTAAGGTTTTGACCGGGCGAAATTGGTCAGTCAGCATTCAGGAATAACCGTGAGCAGAACTACTCCTCGTCTCCAAGTCGACACATTAGTGCGGAGCCTTTTACCAAGTAGGAACTTGGTTCTACGTTGGGGACGAACATTTAGTGGTAACATAGACTTTTATAGATAAGTGAGAGCAAAGACAAAAGTCGGTGACAATCTGTAGCATGCTCGCCATGAGTATTTGATTTTGTACACTGGTATTGATACATGTCACCAAATTGTTTTAATTAATTTAGCTTACAGTTGATTTTCTCAGGTATTGCAATTCGAGTAATTTAATTCTGAGATCATTTAGCACTTACTTTGTTCTAGATCCAAAGATCTAATGATTGAAAAATATCCTGGCTGATCACCAATTATAAAGGCATAAAAAAGAGGCAATCTCTGTTCTGTTAAACCAATAAACTCACTTAACTCTGCTCACCAACCGATGATTTGTTTTTTTTTAATATGCGCCCTTCTCATTACTCATAATTCAGTCGCCAAGTAAGTTTGAAGAATACTGTAACTAAGAATAATCAGAGGTATTAGTTAAGTTTGTTGGCTATTGTGATTTACTGCGTTTTACTGTGATATAATTGTGTTGCATTGTGTTATGTATGTTACACACCTAAGGTTACAGAACCCAGACAGGTAGGTGGGTAACAGCTGTGACGCGACATTTCTCTGTTTCTTGATTAACGTCATTGTGGAGAACGTGCTTTTACAAATGTAAGTAATTTCTACCGTCAACGTCATTCTATGTTAAAAATTTCACACATGTGAGGATCGTTTAAAAGGTAGTAGCTTAAAGAAATTTGGCTCCATTGCTTACCTGCTCTGCAGGAAGAGATCAGTTTGGAAATCACACAATTCTAGTTGAATATCTGTCGGTTGTTCTTAAATGACAGTACCAAGATGATTATTCAATACCAAGATAGAATTTTTCAGGATTTCTAATTATCTCAATCTTATGTAAAAAAACTGTTTACTGTATCTTCAGTATTTACAACTGATTTCAAAAATAATGAATTTCATTTTTTTACCTCTTCTGTTATTTGCCTATATCTTGAAAGAGTAAGGACTTAATTTCTCCCAAATTACATTTCAATTTAAGTGATTTTAAAGTAACAACATTTTAAATAAGGAACTAGAGTTATTATTAAATTGGTCTTGTAAAACAAGGCGTCTACTTTTTAGCCCGGACTGGCGGCTCTCCGGCAAAGGCTTCTAAGGATGCCCTAGCTTCAAATGTAATAAGACTTGCGAAAGACTGAGCGACACCGGGTCTTTCGGGCCACTGTCTTGCACCCGACTCCGTCAACCCAAGCGGAATCATTCTCGCCTTTCCACCGTCCGACAGCAGCCTCGTCGTCGGATACCGTCCAGATGTTAGGGGCACAGTTTAGCAGATGCTGAGACTTTTCAATGAATACTTTAAAGCTGGGAGCCTCCGTGTTTTGTCATTTACTACTAGAACAGAAATAATCAAAATAGACAACGGATTTGCGTATAACAATTTAACTGTATGTCACTACTGGGTGTTCGAAGTGTTTGAATGAAAAAACGGTTTGTGTGATAATCAAAAGTTAATTTTATAATAAGCTTCGTACGTTTTAATAAAACATATTTTAAATACAACAAATTAAAAAATATTTCCAGTAAAATCCTGACAATATGGAGCATAGAAATTTGAGATTTTTTATTGTCCTTTTGCTTAGTACTAGCAAAAATCACTAGCCTAGACCGTTCGGTTAGAGTTAAATTTCAAATAACGAAAAATGTTACAAGGTTTTCCACGAACACTTTACTCTTGCAAGACTTAACTCTACCAACGTGTCGTACTCCTTACTTGGTTACACTACCAAACGTCCCATTCGGAGTTGACGTTAAGCATTCTTCCTCTGTGTTGGTTTAACAGCCCGCAAGGTGGATTGTAGCTGCCATCCGGGCTTCTTGGTTTCTGACCCTTCCTTTGCAATGCACAATATGATTCACAACTATTTGGGCCTCATACTTCAAAGAAACCCTTATTCTGTAATTTTAATATTCTATTTACCCTTTAATTTATAAATTAACTCTATCTAATTATATGCCGAGCTTCAGTATCTGGGACATCTCATGAGAACTGAACAGAGATTCTACTTATTGCAGTCTATACTACAGGGATAAGTACTTGGAAAGAGAGGAGTTGGGCGACCGAGAATATTTTAACTGAGACATTTAAGGATCTGGTTTGGCATGAATACAACTGACTTATTACGTGGAGCAGTACAGAAAGTTAAAATAGTTTGTATGATATCCAACATCCGAAACGGATAGGAACTATCATAAGAAGTATACACCTAATCATTTGGGTTGTTAGCCTTTTTAAAAGCAGAATTAGACTTCTGATCTTTAAAACTCTTCACATTCAGGAATGAAAAATTTGAGGCGAACCTTCCGTTCTTAAGTCTTAAAGAGGCTTTCATCCTTTTTTGTCGAGGTCCATTTTCCAAAACCATACATAAACACAAATACCAGCGGTTAAACTGTAACAGGCATCACCGATTCCACTATAAGAAAGCTTAATGAAAAATCGAAAAACTTCAATCATCTTATTATAAGACCGTCTTTTGCACAAATAAGGGTCCGAAACTCAGTAAATAAGGAAATAACAGTGTACAGTTCAGCTTAGAACTGTGCTTATATATATTAATTGACAGTGGTATAATACACGTATGAGCGATTACGGTATTACTGCATGCATATATTCAGATTACTCCAACAATGCATTACATTTAAATCGAAAATTGCTTACATCAGCAAAGTACTTTAAAGTAACGGGCAGAAAACCGAAAAGTTGTAGGGTGTAAGCGAACAAATTCAATCAGCTGCTTATAAGAAAAGATATTACAAACAAAATGGAAAGAAGACACGAGGGAAATGAAGAGCAAAATTGATTTTGCGCTGGTAGTTTTATGCACAGATAACGTGTCTTGCTCGAAGCAAATGATTGAAAAAGGATTGTGCGCGTTACGCATAGAAAAAACACTAGACATAATGTATCGTTTTTATTTTATTATCTATATTTTATTATTATTTTTTGTTTAATTATTGCAAGGATTCTACAAGGTTAGGCTTGGAATGTAAGGGATGTAAAAATAGATGCATCAATAAATATACGCCGGTAGAACATTATAATGGCAACCACCAAGGAGAAGGAAAGGAAGCATATGGCAGACCTATAAGTACAGTTATGGTAGGCAGTTAACGAACAGTGACTGGAACAATAGAATGCTTATGGACAAAGAGGCGACAAACCCGGAAAAAACGATAAAGACAAAAAGGAAGAAGGAAATGTAAATTAAATAATAAATAAATAATAATGGCTCCCATGTGTACAACCGAAGTAGCTTAGGGAGTAGGCAGGGTAGGCTGCCTTATGTGAGCCGTTCGGCATACAAGGAAGGCAGTGTGGCCAGCACTACGCTTCAGCCGCCGATTATTATCCCCAGGATGTTATCCCAGGTACTCATTTTCACAGGCTGAGTCGACCTAAATAATAAATAAAGAAATAAATAACACTAAATTGTTGAATGAGCGAAGCGAGTTGTTATTTGTAATCCGACCGTTTAGCATTTGTCTGTCTGACTACCTGTCCGTTCTACATATATGTTTGACGATAACTATTGAAGCAGTAAACCAATTTTTAAAAAACCGTGGCATGCATGCATTACTTTGGCCTCTCAGACTCTCTATCGTTTTTATATTAGTCCCCATAAAATAGACGGCAGAAGGCAAAGGGGTAAGGATCAAAAATAAAAAAAAAATTAAAAAATCCATGTTATTAAAGATCATATAAAAAATTAAAGAGGATGGTAGCCAATATTTAATACAATGTCGAATTTTAAAATTTTGAAAGTGAACAATAGAAAAATATTGTAAAATTATACAGCGGGTATCTGACGAAAGGGAATATTAATTCAAAACCGAATGTAGTGTTTATAGTTTGAGTATATTGCTTAAACTTAGATTGTTACATTTCTGTAATATGTGTTGGAAACTACAACAGGTTTCACAAGATTCGTTAACTGTTGATTGGATGGTGCGTATTTTTAAGAAAGGAAAACGGAATTACCGTTATAACTATAAGGGAATATGCTTGGTTGATACTCTGAAACAGATGTATGCAAGGACCATAAACCACCCCGTCTACAGACTATTTCTGAGCACCTTATTTTGGAAGAACAAAACGGTTTTAGGAAGAGCAGATCTTGTACAGACGACGCTTTTATTATTACACGTATAATTCAGAAGCATTGTGAGTTCACTAAAGAAACACATGTAGCTTTCGTTGACGTTGAGAAGGCCTTTGGTAGAGTAGATAGAAGATATGCTGTGTAAAGTATTAGAAGGACGGGTATACATACCAGAACTTACAAAAACTATACAAGGCCTATATAACGGAACAAGAATAGCTGTTAAAAATAATTGTAGGATTGTGACGATTTCATTAATAAAAAACATGTTAATTAATTAAGTTGATAATGTATAAGCTGAGAAATTTTAAATTTCTTAATAAAATCTCACATTGTAAACTAAATCTTATTGCAATCATTAAATAATAATAATATTTAATATAAAGTCTAATAATAAAATAAAAGGGAATGGAATTGTACAGAAAGGGTAAAGCTTATTAATTATTCCTGCATAAACAGGTACTGACCGGAGTTAACTTGTTTTCTGACCCCTAAATAAACTAAGTATTATTGTAAATTTGTTATTATTTAAATAATTAAATAAGACCACTGTTACGTACTTTGATAACTTCTGTAACTAAGAATATCTCTAGTTAATAATTTAATCAAACTTTAGTCCTTTAATTAAATTAGAAACACGGAACTACTTTTATGTTGCCTAGTAATTGTCTTGAGATTACTACTCTCTCCCTTAACTATTTTCTGCCACTTGCAATGGAGCGCTCACGCCGTAAGCAGCGTAAAGCGTTGCTTCGCTACGTGTATATATAAAATGTGAAAGGCTTGATGCAATGACTATTTAAATAAGTAAATTTGTGCGGTGATGACATCTCTCTCTATTATAAAATAACGAACTATGTAATTTATACAGTATTACAAACAAGAAGGTGACATTCAACTAATCTATAATCATGTGAAGTGTATAACAGTGAAACAAACTTTCTATTTATGTATTCTAACTACAAGAATTACTAAGAGTTACTACAGTCGCCTGAGATGAGTGTACCACACCCGGAATGATTTGACATACTTCGAGAACTTCACCGTCACAGTATGATAAGGTAACGACAGACCTTCAGGAAACACCCGGCGGACTGAAGAACCAATTCTGCAGCAACTTCAGGAAACACACAGGTGACATGGAGGCTTGTCTTCCATGGTTAAGAGTTACAAAAATTATAACCCACAAAAGACAATTTAACTTATCATATTAAAGACTTTAAAACTTCTGTTTTAAATGTAATAACATTAAAGACTTTAAAAGACAGACATTATATGTAACATGTAGTCTGAAATCTAATAACACTGGTTATAGCAAAAGAGCAAAAGTTTAAACTAAAAGTTTTGTTGTTTTAAAAGATTAATAAAAACCATTCTTCAAATGGTTAAATTTTCAATATTGTATATGGCAAGGTGACCATTAGTCGTTTAATATATTCAATCCCGGATCCGTGGAATAAATAAAATAGATGTACATCATGTTTTGAGGGCCCTTTGTAAAGGAGTAATATCTATATATAATCATATAGTAAACTATATTGTTTGAGAAGTTTCAATAGAGAACTTAATCACCAAATGTAATAAAGAGATGTCATCTGAGTACCGAGTAAACTGAGTGCATAAATCAACAGTCTCCCCTTCCTAATATCCTGCTATAAGAATTGTTTTATTTGTTGTGATTATTTTCAGCTCTTCACAACTAAGGCAGCCTGTATAATTGGCAGATCCAATTATTGCGGGTTCCCTAAGTTATAACACAAGAGAAGAGGTTATAGGATATCTCATCAAATATCTGACAGTCAAGGTGTCAGACAAGGGTGCTGTATATCACCTACTCTTTTAACAGTTATATTGACAGTTATGACGACGATGTAGTATAGCCTAGTCAAATTCAACAAATCGAGAGAAATAAATCCCGGAGTTTTGAAAATTGGCACAGTTGTTCCTTGGTACCTAGGTTTGAAGAAAATAAAAAGTCCTGGAGGGTGGTAGATGAGCTAGAGGGGGGGGTGTTGAAAGGTGGCATGTTTTAGTTTCTCACTCATATCTCCGAAACTATCACTCATAGCAAACAATTATAGTCATAAAAATTGAAGCTGATAAAATGTCCTACAAAAATGGTTGTATGCATTTTTTACGTAGGACCAATAGTTTCGGAGTTATAGGTCCGAGAACGTAAAAATATTGTTGGTATTAACCAGTTTGAGGTTTGATAGGAAACACTACTGAACAGTAGATGTTTCTTCTCCCCCCCACCCCCTTGTAATTCCCGTCCCACCTATCCCATGACCCAATCTTCCCTTGTGACGGCCTAAGGGGCCACCACAAAAAAAAAAATAAAAATACTAAAGTAATAATATTTCCAAAAATCGTGATTTATTCACATTTCATTGTTTACAACATGCTTATGAATATATAATATTAATATTAACATTAGTAATGAAAATTATGCATTATTAAGAAACAATCATGTTGTCAGGGTCGTATTAATCAGACAATCATCTCGTCAGGGTCGTCCTTCGTACAGGCATTCGTCATCTACTGGAGGGCCATTGGTGCAGGCTCCCTCGCAGTTCCCACAAACTGTTGTGCAGTGGATTCTCGCCTTGAGACACCCACAACGCGTCCCACAGCCTGTCGTACAATTACAAAAAATTGTGCCGAGGACGGAGGTAGGGGCAGCAAAGTAAGGACATGCAAACATCTAGTAAATCCTGCTATTAAGATATCACGAGATAAATATTTGAATTTGCTACTGTTTGCTGACACCATGCTTGTAATTCAAAATACAGAGTCTGCTTTACAAAAATCTCTGTTTTTAAGCTTCATCAGATTTGCAAGCAATACAATTTGAAAATCTCCACTATAAAAACAAAGTTAATGGCATTTTGAGGCAAGAAAAGGCAAGAATAAAAATAATGATTGATGATAAAGTTCAAGAATGACCATTACAGTTATTTGGGAAATGATGTTGTCTATGATAGGAATGATCAGTGGCGAAGCTAGTAGTTAATGAATGGGTAGGCAAAAATCTTACCTTAAATTTTTTTACGGAATCACTAAAAGGACGGTGGTTCAAATCGGACGCTGGGGTAGAGTTTGCTGTAACCGAATGGTTCCACAAACAGCCGTAAGAATTTTACTAGCAGGGAATCTACAGATTAGTGCAAGAGTGGGACTCATGTCTTAATGTTAATGGAGACTTCTTTTAAAATCGTTGAATAAAAAATGCTTTACAACTCTAAACGTGTTTCTATTGAACAATCCTTGTATAAGTCATACACAATAATACTAGGCCTACATCTGATTGAACTTCAAATTTTTAAACTTGATCAGTTTCTATACCTATACTATATGTTTAATGTTACAAACAATTCAAAAAACAATCTTGATCATCTGTTAGTTCAGCGGAATAACAGGCACACTTTTAATAACCGCATAAAATAAGCACACTTATAAACCACACAGCGCGCTTTAACTTAACTGTTTGCACCATATAAGTGAGACATGCCTCAACGCTCTATGTGTACAGCACGGGACAATCCCCCTCCCCCGCACTTACATTTGCGCCAGCACATTGCTTACATACGATGTATACAAAAAACGCTGAGGCAAGTTCACGTTGCCTCTATTCGCTTTATGCCGAATCTCACCTGCCACCATCTAGCGGTCGCTCAGTAAAGCATATTTTGGCTTAATAAATTCGACAGTCACAGTAACAATGTATAATCTTTACGTTACGTAGTTCATACGTATTTATAATTTTTATTCTACAGAATTTTTAGGGTAGGCATTGCCTCAATTTCGTCCATGTAACTTCGCCACTGGGAATGATGATGTTGATGTTTAGTTAAATAAGTTCTACCCAACGCAATCTTTGCATTTTTAAAGATTTGCATTTTTTTACGACACTCAGACGTATTTTTAAAGACAAAGTACGTCGGAATACAAAATTAAAGTTTTACAAAGTTGAGGCAACGTACAGTCAAATTGGTGTGAATTTTGGTCAACAACAAAGAAACAAGAAAATAAAAAAAACAAGCCTCGGAAATAGCGTTCTCAAGAGAAGTTAAAAGGTGTTTTATACTTGACCGTATAAAGAATGAAGCCATAAGAGAAGAGTAACACGTTTTTTAACTTGAATAGAAAATTAAAAGATTACAAACAACTGTGTAAAGAACATTTAGAAAGGATGTCAGATTCAAGACTGACTAAAAACAAGTCTGTAGATACAAACCTATAGGACGCAGCTGTGTAGGTAGTCCCAGGAAGAGATAGCTGCAGGATCTTTGAATTGGGAAGAGGTAACACCTTGTAACATCTTGCGTATGCCGTGATGTGAAGATGATGGTAACGATGACGATGACGATGATGTAGTGTTTATTCTAAAAATGTTTAACTTTAGGAACCTAGCAGCACAAAAATTACAGTGAAAGTATTGAAGAACGTGTTTAAGTCTAAAGTATGAAGAATTTTAATAAAGAATGAAAAACTTGATATAATACTTAATTATTTGACAAAATTGAATGTTTTTCAACTTTTCTTGTAAATTTTTGGCGGCCTTCAAAAAGTTTGTAAGCTAATGTAATCAAATTTGATACATAATTATCAGTTAAGTGTACGTGTGAAGAAAGTTTAGATATAGGAATAGCGACATCTACGGAAACATAGACTATAACTACGTTTTTTGTAGTTATAGTTTGTTCTTGCTCATGCGGCCAGTTGTAGATCGGAACTACGAAACGCAGTGTCCATGAACACAGCCGCTACTGTCGTTTGAGGCAGCCGGATAAGTGTGCTGTAGCGGACACTACACTACTCGTCAATGCCTACCATAGATTAGGAGCATAAGTGACATATGTAGAAAAGTTATTTGGAGGAGGCTTATTTCTGTTTGTGGACATACACTGACAAATGGTGCACAGCGGTTACTGACTGAGAAACCTTTATCAGTTTTTTGCAGCCTTCTGCACTGAAGATGGCCGTCGAAGGCACTGCCGAAACACTTGCACTAAACAACCTTGGGCCCACGGCTTTACAGCCCGCCAAGCCGAAGTTCTCATAATATTAATAAATATTAAATATTAATATATTAATAAATATTTTATTCAAAATAGTGTGCTAGTTTTGCAGCTTTAAAAGCTTACGAGTAAGACAGAGTGTAGGAAAAGTACGTATGTATAGCTCGAGATTGATGACAAGAAACGTTTAACCCCAACTGATTAACAAAGAATATTGTTAAGCTTTTGTTGATAACATAACCTGATAAGGTGATACTAATAAACTGTCAGTGTTAAGCGCGGTGGGCACAGGGGAAAAATAAAGAAAAGCTTTTAAACAATCAGTGTTTACCGCTAACTGCATTAGGTTTAAACAATCAGTGTTTACCGCTAACTGCATTAGGCTAAACGAAACGATGTTGTGATAAGCGAAATAAAGCTGATCTTATTGCCAGACGTTAGTATAAATCGTGTTATCGTTCGTCTCTTATTTATAGAGCGCAACATTAAAAACAAATTACAAATTTTTATAAGGTTTCAGACATCAGCCATTGTAGCCTAAGTTAAAATTAATAAACACTACGTTTCGACCTCTATAGAATCAGAGGTCATCTTTAGGCCAACAAAAATTTAATGCAAAGATAAATCTATCAATAAAAAATAGATATTGTTAAAACTCCAAATCTTAGTTAACCGAATACAGTGGTAATAATAATAATAATAATAATAATAATAATAATAATAATAAGAAGAAGAAGAAGAAGAAGAAGAAGAAGAACAACAACAACAACAACAACAACAACAACAACAACAACAACAACAACAACAATAATAAAAGTAATCACAGTTTTTTTTATGTATACTTACTTCTCAAAAAGAAATTAAAAATGCCCAAGGTTTTTATGAAAAACCTAAGAAGAAAACAGGTGCCATATCTGGACTGACGAAAGGAGGGAGAGCCATCGATCAAGAATAAAGAAGTTGTGCGAGAGAAGGTAGTGAGAGGAGAAGTAGGGAGCGCACCCAGTTGAACCAAACGTAGTCCATAGTAGCTCATACGCAAAAACCACAGTACTCACCATTCCAACAAAGAAGGATTCCTCCTGTGATTCCAACATACTTAAGACGACCTCTGGTGGTTCTACAGAGGTCGAAACGTAGTGTTTCTTCATTTTAACTTACGATGGCTAATGTCCAAAACCTTAAAATTTGTAATGAGTATATTGCGCCATAGATTAATAATGATTTTAAGAATCCCATTAGAAACACAAACTAACTGCGGTCTATTATCGTGACTATAAATGACCACATTATCTTCCTGCGGGGCAGTTTCAGTAATAGAGGTCGCAAGCAATAGCATTTTTCAATTAACAGAAATCTGCATAAACTAGTCTGGATTCTCTTACTGTATTTAAACGTCCGTTTTCAGAACATGTTAGATCTAAATACGAGTGTGTAGTATGGCAACGGGATAATTTCCCCATTTTTGATAGATTTTTTACTTCCACATTCCGTAATAAAATGGAATTATGGTGATCACGAAAGAACCGCGTTCGAGATCTGATTATACTACCCTCAAAACATGAAGAAAAGTCGTTTTCCGAAAAATGAATGTGTGTCTATCTGTGTGCAGAATTTTTTCTATGACGAATGTAAACTACCGCAAATTCAAACAGAATCAAATAATTTTTAGTACATGTGTTCGAGTTGTAGAGTACTCAAATCCTATTGATTTTGGTAAAGATTGGTTAAAGGGAAGGGGTAGTTTACAGAAAATTGCATAAACTAATCTCGATTCTCGTACTGTATTTAAATGTCCTTGTTTCAGAACATGATAAATCTAAGTGCGTGTTTTTAGTATGGCAGCGGGTATAGTATAAATTTCCCCATTATTGATAGATTTTCTCTTTACCTGATTTCTGTCATAAGTAAAAGTTAGTTTTATATCATAAACCAATTTGTAACATAGAGGAGCAAAACTGTAGAGTTAATATTAAAGTATATTTTATCCTTCTAATTCGTCTTGTGCTTTTGTTATTGTTTTTATGTGAAGCGATTTAGAACAAAACATTGAACTGGGATGAGAACTTACACGAAGTCGTCAAACATTATTATTACTTGTAAGCATAATACAAAAAATTATATTACTTTATACCTGATTCATTACGCCCGTTACTCGACCTGTACTCACCGTGCCTTGATTAGAAGTACGTAGACACCCATGAATTTTCAGTGGAGTATTGTACGAGAGTCATTCAATAAGTAAACAGACAAACAGTTGTAGAAAAGAAATTAATTGTAGCAGCTGATTGAAACTTTCAGGAGTGCTACCTGGTAACGTTGTTGTGAGTTTTGATCAGCTGTTCAATAATATATTGCATAAACATAACCAATACAGTTTTATTTACGATGGCGTGTCCTCTTGAGGACTGTACTTTGGAAGAACAGCGTTCTGTTATAAGATTTTTGGAATTTGGAACCACTAACTTGGATTCACTATTTTGAAGCTGAATCAAAGCGACAAAGCATGGAGTGGAAGCATCCCAGTTCACCCGCCAAAAAGAAATTCAAAACCCAGCCTTCGGCTGGTAAGGTGATGTTAACCATCTTTTGGAGCTCCCAAGGCCCAATTTTCTGTGATTACCTACAAGACCAGCGTACCATCAATAGTCAGTACTATTGTAACATGATTGTGAACAAAGTTAAGCCTGCATTGAAGAAGAAATGTCCGGGATGGCAGAGGAAAGGTGTGATTTTTCTTCACGTTAATGCCCGCCCACACACGGCAAAACTGACGCTCGAAATAATAAAAAAAAGTAGGCTGGGAGATCGTGCCTCATCCCCCTTATAGCCCTGACCTTGCCCATCTGACTTTTTCTTGTTTGGCCCACTCAAGGAGACTTTGCGTTGTTTCAAGTTCAACAGCATTGAAGAAGTGAAGGAAAAAGTCCAAAACTGGCTTCGACATCAAGGTAAAGAATTCTTTGGTGAGGGAATACAAAAGCTTGTAAAGAGATGGGACAAGTGCATAGACGTTGCTGGAGATTACGTTGAAAAGCAAAAAAAAATTTGTATCGCTTGAATAAAAAGTTTTTGCTCCACAGCTGTTTGTTTGTTTACTTATTGAATGACTCTCGTACATAGCTTTAAATTCAGCATTGATTCTATCATACACTGTACAAACTGGGCTAGTTTTAAATAATTAGTTACTACTGCGACAATTACGTAGTGCTCTCGAGAAATTGACAGTGTCGTTCTTCAAGCTACATGTTTTACCCAATACTGCGGTAGTATGTTCTTGTATCTGCTTTTGTTCCTGTATCAACACTTTCATGTCACCTGCTTCCTGCTTACCATTCTCGTCTCGACTAGAGCAGGAATGCTTTTGCCGTTCTTCTGCCTCTTGTCTTTCTTGTCGCCATTCTTCTATTTGTCGTCTTTTTCCTTTTCCGCCTCCTGTCTGCGTTTCTCGTCCTGTCGTTTCTCTGTCTCTTCTGCCTCTAGTCGTCTCGTCCTTCTGATTTTTGTTGTTCCTCTGTCTGCCGTAGCAGTGTTTGGAATACTTCCAACGTCTGACTTGTGTCCATGTTTACAGATTAATTACAACGTACACTATTCTTCTACACTGTGTGCTCTGTTTCCATCTAATGATAATGTGATGTATTTCTAATATACACACACTTATTGTTTACTAATGGTACCTATAATCTCAATTTTCTATTGTATTGTATTTATTGTTCATAGCCTAAAGGTACCATACATACGATTTGCAATACAATTTTTTATTACTCACATTATTAAAAACGATCGATTTCGGTCACAGACCATCGTCAGGTCATACACAGCACATTTGCGATTACAACATATTAAAACATTCACTATTTACAAAAACGAATTCGTAGACATTGATTAATGAACTTGATACGTACGTCGTTGTCCAATAATCGTTTCTCGGCAAACTTTGGACAACGACGTACGTATCAAGTTCATTAATCAATGTCTACGCATTCGTTTTTGTAAATAGTGAATGTTTTAATATATTGTGACCGCAAATGTGCTGTGTATGACCTGACAATGGTCTGTGACCGAAATCGATCGTTTTTAATAATGTGAGCAATAAAAATTTGTGTTGCAAATCGGATGCATGGTACCTTTAGGCTATGAACAATAAATACAATACAATAGAAAACTGTTTCCATCGTTAAAGGTTCTGACCCACTTTTGGCACCAATGAAGTCACTAATTACCAACTTTAATTTGACGATCAACAAGATATTCCCATACATTAATTGAAGTTAGATTTGTCCACATGCAATAATAATGTCAACTATTGAGAGTTACGCACTAATTATAACACAACAATAATTCCGTAACAACCACTTGATCCGCATTGAAGAAATCGCCCACTGTAACTCAGTTCTAAGCCTGCAGCTGTTGATTATATAGTTCCCACAGAAGTTCCTGAATAACTTTCATCGTTTTGGCAGAATACGAGCATACATTTTGAAGGTTTCTTCCACCTTATAAAAAAAGACAAGTAAATAAAAGCCTGGGGTGGTTTTGTATCGTCTGGCAAATTACAATTAGAATGCTTGTATGTTTGTGTACGCGCGTGTGTGTGCGTGTGTCACAGATTGCTTTAGAGAGCCTTGTTACGTGTTGCTACAAGTGCCTATTAGTGTTACAAGGGCTCGGGGGACTCCAACTTTAGCTCTAAGCTCATACATAAACTACATCGTCTTGTCTCGTTCACAGCCTTGTTAATTTCGCGTGGCAAATTGATCCCTTTACGTTATTACAACGGATTTAGTAACCAGTGTATCTTAGACAGACGATTAACTCGACACTAGATTACTTTGTACGCCTATTCCATAGATAAATGCGTCACGCCCTGAACAAGATTTTATTGAAACTAAACAATTGATTTAATTTAAGTGACTATCGTTTAATACCAATGATACTAGTCACTTGTAATATCTTACATTTTTCTAAGGTTATTAGAAGTACATGGAGGTGAATATACAAAGAGTTGCTACGCAAAGTTGCTTCTGAAGTTGCGGCTTGACGGTAAATGCAGAAACCGAATGTAACTGTTTATATTTTCACGAAAAATAGGCACCTTGAAGATATTTTATGAAAAACGGAAGCAAGGGACACATAGCCAGAGTGTGCAACAGGCGTAATCGCACAGGGACCCCGCGTTCACTCAGTAAGATAATAGATAGTAGAAAGATAATAAGTAACTTAGAAAAAGGAAAAGAGAGAGAGAGAGAGAGAGAGAGAGAGAGAGAGAGGGGGAGGAAAGAGATACACAGGCAGACGTAGAGAGAAGTAACGAATTATTTATTTTAAATTACTCAAATTTGTGTTTAACATCGTCAGTGTTTAATTTTTAATACTTGTCAATCACTAACATGTACATGCTAAATAATCTTTTACTTGAAAATAAAAAAAGGCGGTGTTTAATTGTACACAAGTAGAAAACAAGGTAATTTACATATTAAACTTTTTTGTTTATCTCCTTTTGTAAAATGTTATACAACATATATTTTATCATAAAATCATAAATTCTTGAGATTTTTGATTAACAGAAACTAGAACAAAAATGACTAGCAGTTTCAGTCGTTTACAGCTTGGACACACTGTTTGTTCCTGGAACTTACCAAGGCAATTGTAGTGTGGTAAATTGCTCACTCATCTGATCTCCAATACGCGCTAATGAAATCCAAGAGCTCAGTAAGCGGGTGTTTTCTGTGTTTATCGAATTGCAATTTGAAAAACATTTAAACGTAACTTTGGTCACTGATGTGACTGATTATGAATCAAGGAAGAAACATCGGACAAGTGCTTCTGTTTTGTCTAGCCGAGGAATGGAAGGAAATAGATAGTTGGAAATCATTGTTTTATATTATCCCTACTAAGATGTCTGATGATTGCTTTTTTCATTCGTTCGGCTTAGCCATTTATGTAGTCAAGTTTAAACCCAAGTTAATGACAAGAGTTTTAACGACCGTGTTTAAGATGGTGATCTCATCTGGCAGTTGTTCATGAATGTTGAATATAGTTTCTGTATTGAGGGTCAAATAGAAGTACAACATCTGTCCTATACAAATGTGAAAGGTTGATTAAATTTGACTTTAATTTAAAGTTTTATTAAATGACTATGCCAGTTATAATTTTATTATATTTGGTTCTGAACCATAGTTTTATATTTGAAAAAAAAAAAATGTTTAGTGCTTACCTTAGACAGTTTTCTCTAAAAAAAGAATTGAATTGAATATAGTAGGATTAGTCGGCAAAAACAATTCCTATGGACTTTCAGTCGCCGCTTTTCTCTGCTGTGCAATACAAATTTTCTAAAGCCAAAGTTAAGATAAATGTTTGTTTTGCCATTGTTTTCTTCTCTCGAAAATTGTATCTTTCAGTGTAAACTGTTTCAGAACTGTTGACAGAATTCATCAAGATTTAAATATACAGCGTGCACTATTTTAATTGATTTAGTCGATTAAATCAACTAAAGATTTAGTCGACTTCATTTTTTAATTTGAAAGTTTGAGTCGAGGTTTGATCAAGCTTTATTGTCAATTCTCATGAACCGTACAGTATAGCTAGTTAATAAATAATGTATTTAAGCGGCGTCATCTTGTTTTTCAAAAAAAAGTTATCCGATTTCCGAGGCTTGTGTGAGTACTGTAAGTACATATACTTTTTACTTAAGCAGAGATTACTGGCATGCTACAAAACCCCCAACCTGGAGGACCAGGAACTTTGATTTCGGGCTGCTCTTATCCTAGAGAGTTGCTTTCTCCTCAGCTGGCGAGCACTCTTTGCCCGATCGCAGTAGACTAACTAACTTAGCCCATGTGTGCAGCCGTTGGCCTACTGTAGGCTTCTCCGCCTCTACACTAGATCCACACCCTTCTGTCGATGTGCACCATCCTACCAGGCCAGGACCCAGGATACCCCCAGGCTGCCCCGACAGAACCAAAACACGGGAGGATACCCGAGTGAAATTTTATATAACTGAGACTGTGACCACATTCCTTTATGCTAGTGAGACATGAACTCTTGGTAAAAGGGACGTGCAGAGGATTCAGGCAGACGGAATAAAATTTCTACGAAGGACGCAAGGTTGTTCTCTCTTGGATCGGAGACGGAACGAGGATATTAAACGCAATTTAAAATTGTATCAATGCACCAAAAGATTGAAGAGCACAGAAGGCGATGGTGTAAACACTTGAATCGCATGCCTGATATCCGTTTACTAGTGGCTGCCTTGGGTTATTACCCTACTAGGAAGAGGTAACGGGTACTGTTAACGTACTGACGATTTACGACTTCGGTGACGGAGAGTATAGTGAATTTGAGTAACTACATGAGTAGGCAGATTTTGTATACCGGAGTTAGTTTTTGAGGATGCGTGATGTAGGTAGTCAGAAATAAAGATATTTACTCAGGATACGTTGATAGAGTGAATTAAATTAAATAAAACCATAAAGTATTTGTGGTATAGGTATTTGTTATGTTGTGAATAAGTTGCATAAGTTCAACCTTAAGTGCTGTACCATCAGGCGAACTCTTAAGTCAGCAAGTAAAGAAACCTGCCGAAAAGTCTACAAGGTGAAGGCTCTTCCCACACTTTTTTCGGATCTGATAATTGGACAAAAGGGAATTCATATTCTAGTAAATTAAGCGATATTATTGAAGGTTGCATGTACAAAGTCTGCTTGTACTTTTGTTCAGAAACCGTGCTTCTACACAAATATTGCTTACTTTGCCACTCGAATCGCGTTGTCCTACGATATAATTGTGTAATTAAAACTGCTCCAATAATGGTTCAATTTTTAAAAATTACTACATTTATCAACATTATTATTCTATTTTGTTTATTGTTCTATGAAATCAAACGGATTAATAGAAATGAATACAGTGACCTCTTTACAATTTTCATTAAAAAAAAAATTGTCAAAGCTATTGAATTGGCTAACGTAATTTAGAGGTAAACTTTTTCAACTTTTTTGAAAATGATGTTCATTAAATAAATAATATTACTTTAAATTGGATTAACTCCTAAGCGATTCATTCAAAACACATTAAATTACCACATAAGTTTTGAACAGGGATAAATCTAATTAGATTTTAGAAGCTTAATTAATTTATAATTTTATATATATATATATATATATTTTATGAAGTTGCTAAACTGCTACAATTTTTTTGTAAGTTTGTAAAAAACAATTGTAGCAGTTTAGCAACTTCATAAAAGAAATAGTAAGGATGGCTGCTAATTCAAATAATACGAAGAATATAATTTTATAGTTATGTGTTTTATTTTTCATTAGTTCCGAACAACTTTTAGTAACTGGTACACAACTTTTTCTACAGTCACGTCGTCTGCAAGAGTTGTAAGCGACCCAATCAGAGGATTTGTTTCGAAAATGGGGTCTTTATATTGGATTACTGTAATTGGTGGTTGCCAGTGGTCATTTAATCATAACGTGTTTTCCTGTTTCCGTGTTTGTGTGTTGGGAGAAAAGACGCCCTCTGTGGTTACACACTGTAACACGTCAACGGTGGTCACATGTTTTGCCCTCAATAAGAGACACGTGCTGACGAGATTCTATCAAAACGTTCATGTAAAGTCTGTATATTAATAAACTTATGTCTTTATTAAACTATTCAACCTCTTTAAAGTAAAGTAATCGCCATCAGATAAAACACGTACGCTAACGTATTTTCTGATCTTCAAAAAATTTAACGAGCAATCTTTCTGTTATAGACTTGAGTTTGCTTAGTTAGTTTTTATTCTAAAACGATGGCTATACGTTGTCCTATCATGATTGGATTTAGTTTTAGGAAGAGAAAAATCCAGCAGCACTTTATCTCATGTTGTACACAAAACGTTATGCAACTTCTTCAGTGGTCACTGCCTTCGAAACCTTCGTCAGTGTTTTGCAGCCTTCTGCACTGAAGATGGCCGTCGAAGGTACGGCCGAAACGTTTGCACCAAACAACCATGGACCACGGCCTTACAACCCGGCAAGCCAAAGTACTCAACAGCCCGGCAAGCCGAAGTACTCAACAGCCCGGCAAGCCGAAGTACTCAACAGCCCGGCAAGTCGAAGTACTCATATCGTGAAGATGGCTGTCAAAGGCACGGCCGAAACGTTTGCACCAAACAAGCGTGGACCACGGCCTTACAACCCGGCAAGCCAAAGTACTCAACAGCCCGGCAAGCCAAAGTACTCATATCGTGAAGATGGCTGTCAAAGGCACGGCCGAAACGTTTGCACCAAACAACCACGGGCCACGGCCTTACAACCCGGCAAGCCAAAGTACTCAACAGCCCGGCAAGCCAAAGTACTCATATCGTGAAGATGGCTGTCAAAGGCACGGCCGAAACGTTTGCACCAAACAACCATGGACCACGGCCTTACAACCCGGCAAGCCAAAGTACTCAACAGCCCGGCAAGCCGAAGTACTCAACAGCCCGGCAAGCCGAAGTACTCAACAGCCCGGCAAGTCGAAGTACTCATATCGTGAAGATGGCTGTCAAAGGCACGGCCGAAACGTTTGCACCAAACAAGCGTGGACCACGGCCTTACAACCCGGCAAGCCAAAGTACTCAACAGCCCGGCAAGCCAAAGTACTCATATCGTGAAGATGGCTGTCAAAGGCACGGCCGAAACGTTTGCACCAAACAACCACGGGCCACGGCCTTACAACCCGGCAAGCCAAAGTACTCAACAGCCCGGCAAGCCAAAGTACTCATATCGTGAAGATGGCTGTCAAAGGCACGGCCGAAACGTTTGCACCAAACAACCGTGGACCACGGCCTTACAACCCGGCAAGCCAAAGTACTCAACAGCCCGGCAAGCCAAAGTACTCATATCGTGAAGATGGCTGTCAAAGGCACGGCCGAAACGTTTGCACCAAACAACCACGGGCCACGGCCTTACAACCCGGCAAGCCAAAGTACTCAACAGCCCGGCAAGCCAAAGTACTCATATCGTGAAGATGGCTGTCAAAGGCACGGCCGAAACGTTTGCACCAAACAACCACGGACCACGGCCTTACAACCCGGCAAGCCAAAGTACTCAACAGCCCGGCAAGCCAAAGTACTCATATCGTGAAGATGGCTGTCAAAGGCACGGCCGAAATGTTTGCACCAAACAACCGTGGACCACGGCCTTACAACCCGGCAAGCCAAAGTACTCAACAGCCCGGCAAGCCAAAGTACTCATATCGTGAAGATGGCTGTCAAAGGCACGGCCGAAACGTTTGCACCAAACAACCACGGGCCACGGCCTTACAGCTCGGCAAGCCAAAGTACTCAACAGCCCGGCAAGCCAAAGTACTCATATCGTGAAGATGGCTGTCAAAGGCACGGCCGAAACGTTTGCACCAAACAACCACGGACCACGGCCTTACAACCCGGCAAGCCAAAGTACTCAACAGCCCGGCAAGCCAAAGTACTCATATCGTGAAGATTGCTATCAAAGGCACGGCCGAAACGTTTGCACCAAACAACCGTAGACCACGGCCTTACAACCCGGCAAGCCAAAGTACTCAACAGCCCGGCAAGCCAAAGTACTCATATCGTGAAGATGGCTGTCAAAGGCACGGCCGAAACGTTTGCACCAAACAACCGTGGACCACGGCCTTACAACCCGGCAAGCCAAAGTACTCAACAGCCCGGCAAGCCAAAGTACTCATATCGTGAAGATGGCTGTCAAAGGCACGGCCGAAACGTTTGCACCAAACAACCGTGGACCACGGCCTTACAACCCGGCAAGCCAAAGTACTCAACAGCCCGGCAAGCCAAAGTACTCATATCGTGAAGATGGCTGTCAAAGGCACGGCCGAAACGTTTAATTTATTTCGTTATAAACCTCCGAATATGCATGCAATTATTTGTATAGTAATCAGAAATGTGTGTGAGAGAGACATTTTAATAATTTGTAGGTTGTATCTTACAATCATGAAAATTATTATTTAAACTGATAATTGTTTTATTAAAATCTTACAATGACGAAATATTATTATTTCATTGTTTACGATATATATATATTTAATGCAAAAATGAATTTTTAAAATTACAATCGTCTGTATACATATTTTGTAAATACTAGTTTAAATATATATATATATTTTTTAATATTTGTAACATTATAATTGCGTAACTCTTTACGCACATTGGAAGAACGAGATTGGTGGAGAGAGAGAGAGAGAGAGAGAGTTTTATATATATACCCACCACCCACCCCTGATATGCAAATCAGCTTTATTAAAAAATAAAAAATTATATTCGCCGTCATATATTTTAATATAAAACTATAATGCATCAAGTCGGAACCTCCCACCCACCACTCACCTCTGATATCCAAATCAGCTTTATTAAAAAAATAAAAAATTATATTCGCGGATGCGGGTGGTCCATTGAACCCCACCCACCTCCCACCCACCCTTGATATGCAAATCAATTTAATTAAAAAATAAAAAAATCAAATAAAAAATTTTATTCGCGGAAATTCGCGGATGCTGCAGGTCCAGCGGTGGTGGGGAGAGCGTGGGAAAAGATCTTGGACCGTGGGAACGGCGGCATCTCTTTGAACTTGGCGCGCAAAAGGTGGCATGAAATTTTATTGGTGGAAATTCGCGGATGCTGCAGGTCCAGCGGTGGTGGGGAGAGCGTGGGAAAAAATCTTGGACCGTGGGAACGGCGGCATCCTTTGTTGGTTAGAATCGGTATTTTCCCTCTACTCAAGTTAATTAGTTGGTTTAAGCAAGACTTTATTTATAATGGGCCTATGATAGGAGAAGTAGCTGATATAAGGTAAGATATCAACGCTGATGTTTCTGGTGAAAGTCAAATCGATGGTGATGTTACCCAGCGTAGTCGGTGGCATCATCAGAAATACGTATAAACATACATTTTATAATCGTTTAAGACAATTACAAAATATATAGACGTATCTGTATAAAATATTACAAAATATATCAATACAATCGCATAGTAAAAACATTAAAAACTGCAGGAACAGATAAAGGTATAGTTCCGATGCCGCTAAATATCATTTATTTATTTACTTGTTACTATGGTAATTAATTCTGATCTCCATGGTGTTGACTCGACTTCAGTATTTATTTCCTTGTCTTTTAAACGTTGTCGGTAAATCCTCTGACGTTCGGCATTGGTCATTTTGGGTTTTATGAATTCCCCATCATTTTCTCTACTCTCCTGTATGCGTTTACGATACTTTTGAGCACGTTTAGCATCTATATACCGCGACATTTTATCCGAACACACGATTTTTACAATTGAATTACGATTATTCAAACCTCTTAATAATATCACCGCTATTATGGTGCACTATGTAGACAGTACTCGATGAGCCAATTTTAACGACACCTCACTCAACGTTCTATCGCATCGGAAACCGGAGAAATACTAATTTTAGTGCGCGGCGAGCGGGGCAAAATATTTCTATTTCTCCCCCCCCCGCTCTACCCATGCTGAATCATGCAATAGCCCGCTTATATTGTGCTATTTATTATCTTTGTTCCTTTATCTGTCGAATGGTACCTCATATAAGCGTGAATCTTTTGTCGTTTAGATAATATTTCAATTTCAAACGTGACGTGAAAGCGTAACGCTCGATTTTCTGGTTGGGGGTGCCTATTGCTGGCCTGAAAGGTAAGACGTATTCTACGTCAAAAACCAGAAAAGAGACGCAATTGAAATATTATTCAATTAAATTTATTATTTAAAATATACCTTATTTGATCCGTCTAGCGATCTTGTAGTTTATTATTCCACTATATGTTTCGGGTATTAAATTCCCATCTTCAGGTAAAACTTCTTCTTCCTAGTATATAGGAGTCGTCGGTGAAATTAATAAAAACACATACACACACGAACGGATAAAACAAGCACAACTGTTAAAAATAACATAATTAAACACCGTACACACACAGCTAACGAAGACAGTGCTCACTGCTCGACAGTCACATATGTATCAAATTAACAGCTTTTAAATGTAAATACACTGACACTAACAATTTACAGTAAAACAAATTACGTAGACACATATTTATAGTTACAACGATACCATCATTACTGGCTCTATTTCGTGTATACTTTTCGTGACTGTAGCGTTTGTTTTTGTTCCGTTGATTAATTCAAACAACAACAACAACGACGTGTGTCAACATACACTGTTCCGTCGAGGTGATGAATGACTCTGTCTGTACTGTAACAAAGATCGCCCAGTTTGTAATCGGTCAAGCGCGCAGTATCAGTTACAGTGGGGCAGGTCGTTGTTGTCTCGCTAGACCAGTGGTTTCCAACATTAAAGCGCCTAAGCGCCGCAGTTATACTCAGGGGTGCATCATCAGCCATACATTTTCTACAAGTTTCTTAAAAATAATAAACGCAGTATTTAGGGTGAGGTTACATGAGCGTTTTTTCTCGTACGTGCTCGGACGGAAGTGTAGTCACGCAGGCGGTTTATAATCGGACGGCAGCGTTGGGACGTCTCGGACGCGCATCCCTACAGCTCTGGCTATAAAGATTAAATGTGTATATCAAGATTAAAAGGCTACAGCACAGAAACGTCAGTGTCTATATTAAGAAAACATTGGTTATCAGTAATAAATAAATCTTTATTAAGAACATTTTTACTTTACATACTTTTTTTATAAAGATGTCAACAACACCATGGAGACCAAGATTATTTACCATACTAACAAGTAAATAAACAAACGATATTATAAGAAACGCACTAAAAACGTTTCGATGTGGAAGACCTTGAAAACGGAGCAGAGTTAACGACTCGTGCGTTATTTTCACGCCCGTGTGACCAATTTCATTGCCGCCTGCGTGTTAAATTCAATGAGTTTCCCAACTGTATGTGCATGGCCGGAAAAAACGCTCATGTAATCGTACCCTTAATTGTAACTGAAAAGAGAGAATTCACACATTTAATATATAATACTACACGTCTTTAATTGCGTACTCTTAATTGTGTCCGTATAAAAAAAACATGTAAGGAAAGTATTAAATACTGTGTATACAACTTAATTTTCAATGTGAAACTAGGGTCACTAAAGCAGGAATATTCCGCATTGAGGTGAGATGTTGCTAACGTTAGTGGATTAAGCAGAGTAGAAGCTGTGTTGCAATTATTCAGCTTCTGCCGAATGCAACGATTTGTCGCTCCATCAAGTTAAACGGAATTAAATCAATTAATCGCGATATAGAACCATTTCCGTATTTTGCCCGACGTCCTGACGTCACGCCGTCCGCCCCGTTCATTGTCTAGTAAGATTTTAACCGGGCGAAATTGGTCAGTCGACATTCAGAAATAACCGTGAGCAGCCAACTACTCCTCGTCTCCAAGTCGACACATAAGTGCGGAGCCTTTTACCAAGTAGGAACTTGGTTCTAGGTTGGGGACGAGAGTTCCACGTTAGCGACGATAGCTTCATGTTGGCGATATTAATGTTGGTAACCCGTTCAAAGAAACAGAAACTACAGGAATCCAGTGATCCTCATGGCTTTACTTTACCGAAGTGCGCAGATTCTACAAGCCACGCGAAGAGTTCGGACCTGCAGATCATAAGCACGTGGCATTAATTACATCTCCTTGACGCCATCGTATCCTGCAGGCTATCCAAGTAACACCTTAAACTCTTATTAACACCTCGTGGCAATTTCACACTATTTATAAACGAGGATATACGAACATTTAGTAGTAACATAGACTTTTATAGATAAGTGAGAGCAAAGACAAAAGTCGGTGACAATCTGTAGCATGCTCGCCATGAGTATTTGATTTTGTACACTGGTATTCATACATGTCACCAAATTGTTTTAATTAATTTAGCTTACAGTTGACTTTTCTCAGTTATTGCAATTCGAGTAATTTAGTTCTGAGATCATTTAGCACTTAGTTTATTCTAGATCCAAAGATCTAATGATTGAAGTTTAATATCCTGGCTTATCACCAATTATAAAAGCATAAAAAAGAGGCAATCTCTGTTTTGTTAAACCTATAAACTCACTTAACTCTGCTCACCAACCGGTGATTTGTTTTTTTAATATGCGCCCTTCTCATTACTCATAATTCAGTCGCCAAGTAAGTTTGAAGAGTACTATAACTAAGAATAATCAGATGTATTAGTTAAGTTTGTTGGTTATTGTGATTTACTGCGTTTTACTGTGATATAATTTTGTTGTATTGTGTTATGTATGTTACACACCTAAGGTTACAGAACCCAGACAGGTAGGTGGGTAACAGCTGTGACGCGACATTTCTCTGTTTCTTGATTAACGTCATTGTGGAGAACGTGCTTCTACAAATGTAAGTAATTTCTACCGTCAACGTCATTCTATGTTAAAAATTTCACATATGTGAGGATCGTTTAAAAGGTAGTAGCTTAAAGAAATTTGGCTCCATTGCTTACCTGCTCTGCAGGAAGGGATCAGTTTGGAAATCACACAATTCTAGTTGAATGTCTGTCGGTTGTTATTCAATGACAGTACCAAGAAGATTATTCAATACCAAGATAGAATTTTTCAGGATTTCTAATTATCTCAATCTTATGTAAAAAATTGTTTACTGTTTCTTCAGTATTTACAACTAATTTCAAAAATAATGAATTTCATTTATTTACCTCTTCTGTTATTTGCCTACATCTTGAAAAAATAAGGACTTAATTTCTCCCAAATAACATTTCAATTTAAATGATTTTAAAGTAACTAACGACATTTTAAATAAGGAACTAGAGTTGTTATTAAATTGGTCTTGTAAAAGAAGGCGTCTACTTTTTAGCCCGGACTGGCGGCTCTCCGGCAAAGGCTTCTAAGGATGCCCTAGCTTACAAATGTAATAAGACTTGCGAAAGACTGAGCGACACCGGGTCTTTCGGGCCACTGTCTTGCACCCGACTCCGTCAACCCAAGCGGAATCATTCTCGCCTTTCCACCGTCCGACAGCAGCCTCGTCGTCGGATACCGTCCAGATGTTAGGGGCACAGTTTAGCAGATGCTGAGACTTTTCAATGAATACTTTAAAGCTGGGAGCCTCCGTGTTTTGTCATTTACTACTAGAACAGAAATAAACAAAATTGACAACGGATTTGCGTTAACAATTTAACTGTATGTCACTACTGGATGTTCGAAGTGTTTGAATGACAAAACGGTTTGTGTGATAATCAAAAGTTAATTTTATAATAAGCTTCGTAGGTCTTAATAAAACATATTTTAAATACAACAAATTAAAAATATTTCCAGTAAAATCCTGACAATATGGAGCATAGAAATTTGAGATTTTTTATTGTCCTTTTGCTTAGTAGGCCTACTAGCAAAAATCACTAGCCTAGACTGTTCGGTTAGAGTTAAATTTCAAATAACGAAAAATGTTACAAGGTTTTCCACGAACACTTTACTCTTGCGAGACTTAACTCTAGCAACGTGTCGTACTCCTTACTTGGTTACACTACCAAACGTCCCATTCGGAGTTGACGTTAAACATTCTTCCTCTGTGTTGGTTTAACAGCCCGCAAGGTGGATTGTAGCTGCCATCCGGGCTTCTTGGTTTCTGACCCTTCCTTTGCAAAGCACAATATGATTCACAACTATTTGGGCCTCATACTTCAAAGAAACCCTTATTCTGTAATTTTAATATTCTATTTACCCTTTAATTTATAAATTAATTGTATCTAATTATATGCCTAGCTTCAGTACCTGGGACATCTCATGAGAACTGAACAGAGATTCTACTTATTGCAGTCCACACAACAAGGAGAAGTACTTGGAAAGAGAGGAGTTGGGCGACCGAGAATATTTTAACTGAGACATTTAAGGATCTGGTTTGGCATGAATACAACTGACTTGTTCCGTGCAGCAGTACAGAAAGTTAAAATAGTCTGTATGATATCCAACATCCGAAACGGATAGGAACTATCATAAGAAGTATATACCTAATCATTTGGGTTCTTAGCATTTTTAAAAGCAGAATTAGACTTCTGATCTTTAAAACTCTTCACATTCAGGAATGAAAAACTTGAGGTGAACCTTCCGTTCTTAAGTCTTAAAGAGGCTTTCATCCTTTTTTGTCGAGGTCCATTTTCCAAAACCATACATAAACACAAATACCAGCGGTTAAACTGTAACAGGCATCACCGATTCCACTATAAGAAAGCTTAATGAAAAATCGAAAAAGTTGAATCATCTTATTATAAGACCGTCTTTTACACAAATAAGAGTCCGAAACGCAGTAAATAAGGAAATAACTTGAATCATCTTATTCAAGTTATTATAAACGCAGTAAATAAGCAAAAATCGAAAAACTTGAATCATCTTATTATAAGAACGTCTTTTGCACAAATAAGGGTCCGAAACTCAGTAAATAAGGAAATAACAGTGTACAGTTCAGCTTAGAACTGTGCTTATTATGTTAATTGACAGTGGTATAATACACGTATGAGCGATTACGGTATTACTGCATGCATATATTCAGATTACTCCAACAATGCATTACATTTAAATCGAAAATTGCTTACATCAGCAAAGTACTTTAAAGTAACAGGCAGAAAATCGAAAAGTTGTAGGGTGTAAGCGAACAAATTCAATCAGCTGCTTATAAGAAAAGATATTACAAACAAAATGGAAAGAAGACACGAGGGAAATGAAGAGCAAAATTGATTTTGCGCTGGTAGTTTTATGCACAGATAACGTGTCTTGCTCGAAGCAAATGATTGAAAAAGGATTGTGCGCGTTACGCATGGAAAAAACACTAGACATAATGTATCGTTTTTATTTTATTATTTATATTTTATTATTATTTTTTGTTTAATTATTGCAAGGATTCTACAAGGTTAGGCTTGGAATGTAAGGAATTTAAAAATAGATGCATCAATAAATATACGCCGGTAGAACATTATAATGGCAACCTTCAAGGAGAAGGAAAGGAAGCATATGGCAGACCTATAAGTACAGTTATGGTAGGCAGTTAACGAACAGCGGCTGGAACAATAGAATGCTTATGGACAAAGAGGCGACAAACCCGGAAAAAACGATAAAGTCAAAAAGGGAGAAGGAAATGTAAATTAAATAATAAATAAATAATAATGGCTCCCATGTGTACAACCGAAGTAGCTTAGGGAGTAGGCAGGGTAGGCTGCCTTATGTGAGCCGTTCGGCATACAAGGAAGGCAGTGTGGCCAGCACTACGCTTCAGCCGCCCATTATTATCCCCAGGATATTATCTCAGGTACTCATTTTCACAGGCTGAGTCGACCTAAATAATAAATAAAGAAATAAATAATAGTAAATTGTTGAATGAGCGAAGCGAGTTGTTATTTGTAATCCGACCGTTTAGCATTTGTCTGTCTGACTACCTGTCCGTTCTACATATATGTTTGACGATAACTATTGAAGCAGTAAACCAATTTTTAAAAAACCGTGGCATGCATGCATTACTTTGGCCTCTCAGACTCTCTATCGTTTTTATATTAGTCCCCATAAAATAGACGGCAGAAGGCAAAGGGGTAAGAATCAAAAATTTAAAAAAAAATTAAAAAATCCATGTTATTAAAGATCATATATAAAATTAAAGAGGATGGTAGCCAATATTTAATACAATGTCGAATTTTAAAATTTTGAAAGTGAACAATAGAAAAATATTGTAAAATATACAGCGGGTATCTGACGAAAGGGAATATTAATTCAAAACCGAATGTAGTGTTTATAGTTTGAGTATATTGCTTAAACTTAGATTGTTACATTTCTGTAATATGTGTTGGAAACTACAACAGGTTTCACAAGATTGGTTAACTGTTGATTGGATGGCGCGTATTTTTAAGAAAGGGAAACGGAATGACCGTAATAACTATAAGGGAATATGTTTGGTTGATCCTCTGAAACAGATGTATGCAAGGACCATAAACCACCCCGTCTACAGACTATTTCTGAGCACCTTATTTTGGAAGAACAAAACGGTTTTAGGAAGAGCAGATCTTGTACAGGCGACGCTTTTATTATTACACGTATAATTCAGAAGCATTGTGAGTTCACTAAAGAAACACATGTAGCTTTCGTTGACGTTGAGAAGGCCTTTGGTAGAGTAGATAGAAGATATGCTGTGTAAAGTATTAGAAGAACGGGTATACATACAACAAGTTATAAAAACTATACAAGGCCTATATAACGGAACAAGAATAGCTGTTAAAAATAATTGTAGCATATCTCAACAAATATCTGACAGTCAAGGTGTTAGAGAAGGGTGCAGTATATCACCTACTCTTTTAACAGTTATATTGACAGTTATGACGACGATGTAGTATAGCCTAGTCAAATTCGACAAATCAAGAGAAATAAATCCCGGAGTTTTGAAAATTGGCACAGTTGTTCCTTGGTACCTAGGTTTGAAGAAAATAAAAAGTCCTGGTGGGTGGGTGGTGAGCTAGATGGGGGGTGGGTTTGAAATGTGACTTGTTTTAGTTTCTCACTCATATCTCCGAAACTATCACTCATAGCAAACAATTATTTATATAAAAATTGAAGCTGATAAAATGTCCTACAAAACTGGTTGAATGCATTTTTTATGTAGGACCAATATTTTCGGAGTTATAGGTCCGAGAACGTAAAAATATTGTTGATATTAACCAGTTTGAGGTTTGATAGGCAACACTACTGAACAGTAGATGTTTCTTCCCCCCTCACCCCCTTGTAATTCCCGTCCCACCTATCCCATGACCCACTACGGCCTAAGGGGCCACCACACAAAAAAAAAGTAAAAATAATAAAGTAATAATATTTCCAAAAATCGTGATTTATTCACATTTCATTGTTTACAACATGCTTATGAATATTTAATATTAATATTAACATTAGTAATGAAAATTATGCATTATTAAGAAACAATCATGTTGTCAGGGTCGTATTAATCAAACAATCATCTCGTCAGGGTCGTCGATCTCTTCTTCGTTCAGGCATTCGTCTTCTACTGGAGGGCCATTGGTGCAGGGTCCCTCGCAGTTCCCACACACTGTTGTGCAGTGGATTCCCGCCTTGCGACACCCACAACGCGTCCCACAGCCTGTCGTACAATTACAAAAAATTGTGCCGAGGACGGAGGTAGGGGAAGCAAAGTAAGGAAATGCAAACATCTAGTAAATCCTGCTATTAAGATATCACGAGATAAATATTTGAATTTGCTACTGTTTGCTGACACCATGCTTGTAATTCAAAATACAGAGTCTGCTTTACAAAAATCTCTGTTTTTAAGCTTCATCAGATTTGCAAGCAATACAATTTGAAAATCTCCACTATAAAAACAAATGGCATTTTGAGGCAAGAAAAGGCAAGAATAAAAATAATGGTTGATGATAAAGTTCAAGAATGACCATTACAGTTATTTGGGAAATGATGTTGTCTATGATAGGAATGATCAGTGGCGAAGCTAGCAGTTAATGAATGGGTAGGCAAAAATCTTACCTTAAATTTTTTTTAAGGAATCACTAAAAGGACGGTGTTTCAAATCGGACGCTGAGGTAGAGTTTGCTGTTAGCGAATGGTTCCCCAAACAGCCGTAAGCAGTTTACTAGCAGGGAATCTACAGATTAGTGCAAGAGCGGGACTCATGTCTTAATGTTAATGGAGACTTCTTTTAAAATCGTTGAATAAAAAATGCTTTACAACTCTAAACGTGTTTCTATTGAACAATCCTTGTATTATAAGTCATACACAATAATACTAGGTCTACATCTGATTGAACTTCAAATTTTTAAAATTGATTAGTTTCTATACCTATATTATATGTTTAATGTTACAAACAATTCAAAAAACAATGTTAATCATCTGTTAGTTCAGCGGAATAACAGGCACACTTTTAATAACCGCATAAAATAAGCACACTTATAAACCACACAGCGCGCTTTAACTTAACTGTTTGCACCATAGAAGTGAGACATGCCTCAACGCTCTATGTGTACAGCACGGGACAATCGCCCTCCCCCGCACTTCCATTTGCGCCAGCACATTGCTTACATACGATGTATACAAAAAACGCTGAGGCAAGTTCACGTTGCCTCTATTCGCTTTATGCCGAATCTCACCTGTCACCATCTAGCGGTCGCTCAGTAAAGCACATTTCGGCTTAATAAATTCGACAGTCACAGTAACAATGTATAATCTTTACGTTATGTAGTTCATACGTATTTATAATTTTTATTCTACAGAATTTTTAGGGTAGGTATTGGCTCAATTGCCTCCATGTAACTTCGCCACTGGGAATGATGATGTTGACGTTAAGTTAAATAAGTTCTACCCAACGCGATCTTTGGGACACTCAGACGTATTTTTAAAGACAAAGTACGTGGGAATACAAAATTAAAGTTTTATAAAGTTGAGGCAATGTACAGTCAAATTGGTGTGAATTTTGGTCAACAACAAAATAGTGTGCGAGTTTTGCAGCTTTAAAAGCTTACGAGTAAGACAGAGTGTAGGAAAAGTACGTATGTATAGCTCGAGATTGATGACAAGAAACGTTTAACGTCAACTGATTAACAAAGATTATTGTTAAGCTTTTGTTGATAACATAACCTGATACTAATAAACTGTCAGTGTTAAGCGCGGTGGGCACAGGGGAAAATAAAGAAACGCTTTTAAACAATTAGTGTTTACCGCTAACTGCATTAGGTTTAAACAATCAGTGTTTACCGCTAACTGGATTAGGCTAAACGAAACGATGTTGTGATAAGCGAAATAAAGCTGATCTTATTGTCAGACGTTAGTATAAATCGTGTTATCGTTCGTCTCTTATTTATAGAGCGCAACATTAAAAACAAATTACAAATTTTTATAAGGTTTCGGACATCAGCCATTGTAGCCTAAGTTAAAATTAATAAACACTACGTTTCGACCTCTATAGAATCAGAGGTCATCTTTAGGCCAACAAAAATTTAATGCAAAGATAAATCTATCAATAAAAAATAGATATTGTTAAAACTCCAAATCTTAGTTAACCGAATACAGTGGTAATAATAATAATAATAATAATAATAATAATAATAATAATAATAATAATAATAATAATAAGAAGAAGAAGAAGAAGAACAACAACAACAACAATAACAACAACAACAACAATAATAAAAGTAATCACAGTTTTTTTTATGTATACTTACTTCTCAAAAAGAAATTAAAAATGCCCAAGGTTTTTATGAAAAACCTAAGAAGAAAACAGGTGCCATATCTGGACTGACGAAAGGAGGGAGAGCCATCGATCAAGAATAAAGAAGTTGTGCGAGAGAAGGTAGAGAGAGGAGAAGTAGGGAGCGCACCCAGTTGAACCAAACGTAGTCCATAGTAGCTCATACGCAAAAACCACAGTACTCACCATTCCAACAAAGAAGGATTCCTCCTGTGATTCCAACATACTTAAGACGACCTCTGGTGGTTCTACAGAGGTCGAAACGTAGTGTTTCTTCATTTTAACTTACGATGGCTAATGTCCAAAACCTTAAAATTTGTAATGAGTATATTGCGCCATAGATTAATAATGATTTTAAGAATCCCATTAGAAACACAAACTAACTGCGGTCTATTATCGTGACTATAAATGACCACATTATCTTCCTGCGGGGCAGTTTCAGTAATAGAGGTCGCAAGCAATAGCAATTTTCAATTAACAGAAATCTGCATAAACTAGTCTGGATTCTCTTACTGTATTTAAACGTCCGTTTTCAGAACATGTTAGATCTAAATACGAGTGTGTAGTATGGCAACGGGATAATTTCCCCATTTTTGATAGATTTTTTACTTCCACATTCCGTAATAAAATGGAATTATGGTGATCACGAAAGAACCGCGTTCGAGATCTGATTATACTACCCTCAAAACATGAAGAAAAGTCGTTTTCCGAAAAATGAATGTGTGTCTATCTGTGTGCAGAATTTTTTCTATGACGAATGTAAACTACCGCAAATTCAAACAGAATCAAATAATTTTTAGTACATGTGTTCGAGTTGTAGAGTACTCAAATCCTATTGATTTTGGTAAAGATTGGTTAAAGGGAAGGGGTAGTTTACAGAAAATTGCATAAACTAATCTCGATTCTCGTACTGTATTTAAATGTCCTTGTTTCAGAACATGATAAATCTAAGTGCGTGTTTTTAGTATGGCAGCGGGTATAGTATAAATTTCCCCATTATTGATAGATTTTCTCTTTACCTGATTTCTGTCATAAGTAAAAGTTAGTTTTATATCATAAACCAATTTGTAACATAGAGGAGCAAAACTGTAGAGTTAATATTAAAGTATATTTTATCCTTCTAATTCGTCTTGTGCTTTTGTTATTGTTTTTATGTGAAGCGATTTAGAACAAAACATTGAACTGGGATGAGAACTTACACGAAGTCGTCAAACATTATTATTACTTGTAAGCATAATACAAAAAATTATATTACTTTATACCTGATTCAATACGCCCGTTACTCGACCTGTACTCACCGTGCCTTGATTAGAAGTACGTAGACACCCATGAATTTTCAGTGGAGTATTGTACGAGAGTCATTCAATAAGTAAACAGACAAACAGTTGTAGAAAAGAAATTAATTGTAGCAGCTGATTGAAACTTTCAGGAGTGCTACCTGGTAACGTTGTTGTGAGTTTTGATCAGCTGTTCAATAATATATTGCATAAACATAACCAATACAGTTTTATTTACGATGGCGTGTCCTCTTGAGGACTGTACTTTGGAAGAACAGCGTTCTGTTATAAGATTTTTGGAATTTGGAACCACTAACTTGGATTCACTATTTTGAACATGAATCAAAGCGACAAAGCATGGAGTGGAAGCATCCCAGTTCACCCGCCAAAAAGAAATTCAAAACCCAGCCTTCGGCTGGTAAGGTGATGTTAACCATCTTTTGGAGCTCCCAAGGCCCAATTTTCTGTGATTACCTACAAGACCAGCGTACCATCAATAGTCAGTACTATTGTAACATGATTGTGAACAAAGTTAAGCCTGCATTGAAGAAGAAATGTCCGGGATGGCAGAGGAAAGGTGTGATTCTTCTTCACGTTAATGCCCGCCCACACACGGCAAAACTGACGCTCGAAATAATAAAAAAAAGTAGGCTGGGAGATCGTGCCTCATCCCCCTTATAGCCCTGACCTTGCCCATCTGACTTTTTCTTGTTTGGCCCACTCAAGGAGACTTTGCGTTGTTTCAAGTTCAACAGCATTGAAGAAGTGAAGGAAAAAGTCCAAAACTGGCTTCGACATCAAAGTAAAGAATTCTTTGCTGAGGGAATACAAAAGCTTGTAAAGAGGTGGGGCAAGTGCATAGACGTTGCTGGAGATTACGTTGAAAAGTAAAAAAAAAAAATTGTATCGATTGAATAAAACGTTTTTGCTCCACAGCTGTTTGTTTGTTTACTTATTGAATGACTCTCGTACATTGCTTTAAATTCAGCATTGATTCTATCATACACTGTACAAACTGGGTTAGTTTTAAATAATTAGTTACTATTGCGACAATTACGTAGTGCTCTCGAGAAATTGACAGTGTCGTTCTTCAAGCTACATGTTTTACCCAATACTGCGGTAGTATGTTCTTGTATCTGCTTTTGTTCCCGTATCAACACTTTCATGTCATCTGCTTCCTGCTTATCTTTCTCGTCTCGACTAGAGCAGGAATGCTTTTCCCATTCTTCTGTCTCTTGTCTTTCTTGCCGGCATTCTTCTTTTTGTCGGTCTTTTTCCTTCTTCCGCCTCCTGTCTGCGTTTCGCGTCCTGCCGTTTCTCTGTCTCTTCTGCCTCTTGTCGTCGTTCTGATTTTTGTTGTTCCTCTGTCTGCCGTAGCAGTGTTTGGAATACTTCCAACGTCTGACTTGTGTCCATGTTTACAGATTAATTACAACGTACACTATTCTTCTACACTGTGTGCTCTGTTTCCATCGTTAAAGGTTCTGACCCACTTCTGCCACCAATGAAGTCACTAATTACCAACTTTGATTTGACGATGTGAAATCAACACGGTACTCTCATACAATAATTCAGGTTAGATTTGTCCACATGCGATAATAATGTCAACTATTGAGAGTTACGCACTAATTATAACACAACAATAATTCCGTAACAACCACTTGATCCGCATTGAAGAAATCTCCCACTGTAACTCACTTCTAAGCCAGCAGCTGTTGATTATATAGTTCCCACAGAAGTTCCAGAATAACTTTCATCGTTTTGGCAGAATACCAGCATACATTTTGAAGGTCTCTTCCACCTTATAAAAAAAGACAAGTAAACAAAAACCTGGGGTGGTTTTGTATCGTCTGGCAAATTACAATTAGAATGCGTGTATGTTTGTGTGCGTGTTTGTGTGTGTGTGCGTGTGTCACAGATTGCTTTAGAGAGCCTTGTTACGTGTTGCTACAAGTGCCTATTAGTGTAACAAAGGGCTCGGGGGACTCCAACTTTAGCTCTAAGCTCATACATAAACTACATCGTCTTGTCTCGTTCACAGCCTTGTTAATTTCGCGTCGCAAATTGATCCCTTTACGTTATTACAACGGATTTAGTAACCAGTGTATCTTAGACAGACGATTATCTCAACACAAGATTACGTTGTAGGCCTATTCCATAGATAAATGCGTCACGCCAAGAACAAGATTTTATTGAAACTAAACAATTGTTTTAATTTAAATGATTATCGTTTAATACCAATGATACTAGTCACTTGGTAATATCTTACATTTTTTTAAGATTATTAGCAGTACATGGAGGTAAATATACAAAGAGTTGTTAGGCGAATTTGCTTCTAGAAGTCACAGTAAATGCAGAAACCGAATGTAACTGTTTATGTGTTCACGAAAAGTAGGCACCTTGAAGATATTTTATGAAAAACGGAAACAAGGGACACGTAGTCAGAGGTGTGCAACAGGCGTAATCGCACAGGGACCCCGCGCTCACTCGGTAAGATAATAGATAGCAGAAACATAATGAGTAAGTTAGAAAAAGGAAGAAAGAGAGAGAGATAGAGATAGGAAAGAGATAGACAGACAGACAGACAGCAGACATATACAGAGAGAGGTAACAAGTTGTTTATTTTAAATTACTCAAATTTGTTTTTAACATTGTTTAATTTTCTAATACTTGTCAATCAGTAATATGTACATTCTAAATAATTTTTTTTATCAGTGGTTTTTAGCTTAGAAACGGTCGAGAGCCACAATTAAACTTAGGTTCCATCATAAGTGATCAATTTTCAAGAAGTTATTTGAAAATATGCAAAAGGCAGTGTTTAATTGTACATAAGTAGTATAATAATGAATTATGCGTATTACTTGCATAAATGGGTTATTTATTAAATATGTAAATTTATCGATCTCTCACATGTATCTAGCCCCGAAGTTGGACGCCATTTATATAATAGAGATATATGATGATATCAAATCAATATAATTGATTTATACTAAATATTTTGATATTGTATTACATTTATTTGCAATAATATGTATTTATTTGCTTTAACTGATTACTTTCATGCCGTGTGTTATACGACCATTTAATATATTGTATAACTATTCTGATTCTCATTAACAGATACTTGATATCATTTAGTAGATTAGCGTTATCAATTCATTTACTTTATTTGAGCATATGAAACTCTTAAAATCTATTTATATTCCTTTAAATTTTAAGTTAATATATGGGTTGTATTTGGTAATAATGAACGCATATATATGATCAACTTAAATTCCTAGTTTATTTATAATTCACAACAAATTAAAATTGTACATATGATACGTCGCTGTACCTGAAATACATACATATTTTATAAGAACAAATTCATGTTTCATATGCTGAAAACAAAGAAAACATACATACATATATAAATCAAATAACATAACAATTCATATTCTACTTATTTAATGCGTTCATTAAATCCCAAATAAGCTTTTGTTAATATATTCATTAATTACTTTTTATTCAGATTTATTCATTGCGTTTCTTAATAATTTCCTCAGGGATGAATTCTTTGAAAGAATCAGGTCAGTAGAAGTACCTTAATTAGAAATGATTAAATTAATGGTTACTTGATTATTGAATATCCATTAGTTGTTGACGAAGTCTAATTCCGGTGATGAAGATGGCTCGTAGACACATTTCGTCGGATGCTGTTTTATCACAATCACTTAACACACTCACTTTTCCGGTCACTCGCGTTGGCGTTTGTTCATGTGAATAATTGAAGTTGAATGATCAATCAATGTGTCATCTTACGGTGTATGTTGTGTGTTCGTTTTGACGTTAATGTACATGTCTGGTTTCACTTATCGCTGCTTCTTTAAATATTCGTATAATTTATTAATTAGTTCAATATTCCATGTTCATTATGTTGTTAATAAGGTGTAGTAACACTATATTAAGTTCAATCTGTTTAGTATATCGTTTGTGTGGTGATATCTGTTCGTGTAACGGTCTGATTGTTCACTTTGTATAATTCTTATCTAAGTCCGTTACGATACACTTCGAAATACACTCTTTAAAAGTTACTAAGACTTACAATCGTGACGTGAAGATAGTACTAAGTCTTTTAAGTTACAGGTTAATGTACTAAGTCCCGGACTCGAGTTAATTCTCCGCACGATTAATGTACTCTTGTGAACTTAGAACAAAACTAACTCCGAACACTTAGAGTAAACTGCTTGAAATCTGCGTATCAACTGTTCCGTACTTGAAATTAACTAACTGAAAAATTTGAGTATAAAACTGCCTGAAGATTTGAGTAAAAACTGTTTCAAAAATTGAGTATAGACTGCCTCTCCTCCGTCTTGGACAGATAGTTTTATTAATTCGTCCCTACTCAAAATTTTGTCTCTGGCGCAGTTCACGCCTACTTCATTTCGAGATTGGTCAGTTTTGAATTTTCTTGGAATATTCTGTCCCACCATGTCGAGATCCTACGTCATAGTTCTTCCGATAGGTCTTCCGTTTCTGTTGCTATGGAAACACTCCTCACCACCAATTTTCTCCCTGGCTGAAGGCATCTGATAGGTTCTTAGACGTCCCCCGATTTTGCTCTGACGAACATTGACCCTTTTCGTAGAAACTACGGCTATTAGACACTTGTCTATCAACCTATTGTCTGAAGTAAACTCTGTGTTTCTCTAGATTGCCATTATCTGTACTTTCGGTCTTCCTGGCGTATTGTTCTATGTTATACCCCTTTTTTTGTGGCTATTAGTAATTTTGAACATCTGCTGGCTGGTGAAGTCACCCCAACTTTCCACTCGTAAATTCTGTCTGTCACTTAGACGATAACTCCAGCTGCGTAACATGACTTGAGTTTTTGTCAGATCTATCCTACGGTATTGTTTCTTAAGGTGCAGTGCATCCGCTCCATTGTAATATGTAGTTTCACTCGTTTTTGTCGTTTATCGTATACTGACGTAACATGGTCAAACATCTGCCACAATTCTCGGTACAAGTGTGAATGTCCTAGCTTACTTTGTTACAGCTGTAGTGAGCAATAATTCTGGACTACACTTTCCCTGTCATCTTGTGCCACCAATTTCTATAGTCGTATCGTACTTAATGTCTTTCTATTGTCAAACTAGCGACGCTGTACTGACATCTTCTCATTACGCTTTATTTATTGCGCCAACTATAAGTCGTTGACACAGCCGCGTGTGAACGTACTCCGTCGAGGTGAAAATTTAAGAAATTTTAAATTTTTTGCTCGTTACAGTGTCCTCAATTTTGATTTGACGATGTGACCTCAAGGAACAACTCAAATCCAAATTCTGCGCCCTGTACGTCGCCTCGCCATGTTCATCTTCTTCAGGGAAGGTAATACATGATGACCTACTCTTATAGGCTTATATTGCAACTGGTACACCCCCTTTTAATTTTAATTGGTTCCCTGAATTTATTGCTAGCTATTTAGGATGGTTGAACGCATTTCACATTATCGTATTTACATATAAATACTCTATCTCTCTAATTATAAGACAAATCATAAATTCAATGAGCAATTAATTAATTTAATCAATTGAATAAATTTTTCACAAGATATTATCAAACAATCAATTGGTTTAATGTAACACTTTACATGACACTAAGAAATCTTCTATACATACACAGTTTGTGTATTACTAATAGTCCTACCAATAAACCCCCTTTTTTTTTTTTTTTTTTTTTTTTTTTTTTTTTTTTTTTTTAAATGTAATTTAAAATTAGATTAGTAATTAACATATTTGCTACGTTAGTTGCAATTATTTTGATATTTTATACGTATACGTAATACATTTTGTTAATGAGTTATCTACTTCATTCTAGTATCATTTACAATCCTAGTCTATTAATTATATACACTCACTTTAATAGAGTTCATATACGATATAGTTCTTTGAATAATATCACTTATTTGATTTTAAGTGTCGCTTTTTTTTCACTTTGTCTCAATAACTTATTACTATGTGAATCAAGTAATAGCAATTAAAATGTTCTTCGCATTCACTGCAACATTTTATAAAATGTCACTCAAAATGTTAATTTATCCTTATTATCTACCATTTAATTAGTGCTTAGTTAACTAAATACAATTTTATGTTATGTTTGACAATTAGAGTACATAATTTTCTTGGTTAAGCCAGCTTGAATGAGATCAGCGCGTCAATTACCCTAACGCAGATGACTCATCACCATCAGCTCACTTATTATGATATATTCTTCGATTTCTTCCTCTTCCTTCGTCTTCAATTTTCTGGTTCATGGTATTTTTTCATTTGTCTGGCATTAAATTTCCCACGGAGTTTATTTTCGTCATCGCAATCGACGAGTAGATATGTAGCTTCTCCGAGAATTTGATGTACTTTGTATGGTCCGCAGTACAGTTCGCAAAATTTTTCAATTCTTTTCTGGACCGCGTCCGATTGATAATAGGTTCTGATTAACACCTTCTCACCAATTTTGAACTTTGTAATGGTCTTGGTTTCATTACATAACTTCGCTTGTTTTTCCCTTTTCTCTTTCATTTTGACGAATATTTGGCTATGGTCAGCTCCTTTAACTAGAAGTATGTCCTTGTTTATGTATTTTTCCCACGCTCTGGTAGGTTTCTTCCCGAGCTGTGCCTCGTATGGTGTTACTTCTATAGTCTCGTGGTACGTCTCGTTAATACAACTCTCAATGATTGTTACATAACGCGACCACTTTGTGTGTTGATCACCAACAAAGATCCTAAATAAATTCCCAATCTGTCTGTTGATTCTTTCAGCCAGATTCGCACAAGGGTTCCTTATTGCAGTAAATCTTGGTTGAATATTTAATTCATTTAACCCGTCTAACCATTTTTTAGAGGTAAATTGCGTTTCGTTGTCTGTGATAATTATTCTAGGAGATCCCAGCTCTTTACAATACTGGTGTATTCTTCTCAATGTAGCTGCGGTCGTTGCCCTTCGTAGTGTAAAAAGTCGCACGTATTTGGTAAAGTTGTCAACCATAACAAACAAATATCTCACTCCAGCGGACGAAACAGGTAGTGGCCCATAATAGTCGGCGCTCACTAGGTCACCCTTACGTAACGGTATAATGGCTTTCGTACTTCCTAACAAGTTTTTGTTGCCTGAGTCCTTCTTCCTTTGACAAGTGTCGCAAGTTCGTACGTAATTTTTCACCCTTTTCAACATACCGTCTATGGTAAAATGCTCCTGCAGTAATTTAATACATTTCTTAGCTCCGGGATGTCCATACATACGGTGTATTTCAGCAATTATTTCGCCGGACACACTGTTCGGTATGTACAGTTTCCATTCCCTTCTACGTAATCTATACAATTTCTCATCGACGAATCTATAAAATTTATTTAATTCCTTATCTAAACACTTTTCCCTAATCTTATCAATAATAGTTTTAAGCTTATCATCCTTAAATTGGTACTTTCCAATATCCATTATGATCTTGCTTATCTTCTTACCCATCTTGATCGTCAGGTGATTAATTAAGTATTCGGACACATTGTCACTAATTTCTTCTAACGTGGCATCTTCTGGGTTTCTGCTTAGAAGATCAGCAATAATATTGTCCTTGCCCTTACAATGGACAATGTCGAATTTGTACTCTTGGATGCTTAAGATCCAGCGTGTAATTCGCGAGTTGTTTAAATGACATTTATTCATAAAAGTCAGTGCCTTATTATCAGTAATGATAGTTAAAGGTTGCCCTAATATGTATATACGGAACCTTTCAAGACATCGTACGATACTCAAGAGCTCCTTTTCCGTAGTGTAATAATTTCTTTCTGCACCCTTGAATGTCTTGCTAGTAAAAGCTATTACTCCAATTCTTCCTTCCTCATCCAGTTGATATAGTTGCCCGCCATATGCAAAGTTGCTGGCGTCGCACTGCATATAATATCTTTAGTTTATTCGAGGAAACTTCAAGATGACTGTTTCTACGAATAACCTTTTGACTTGCTGAAAACATTCATTTAATTCCTGTGTCCAGGTAAATTTCTGTCCTTTCCGTAATAATTCAAGTAATGGTTTAGTGGTTTCAGCGTATTTATCTGTAACACGGTTGTAGAAATTTGTCAAACCCAAGAAACCTTTTAATTGCTTTTGGTTCCGAGGTGTTGGGAATTTCATAATGGCATCAATCTTCTCGTCCGTTGCTCGTATTCCTTGCGTAGTTAATCGATATCCAAGGTACGCGATTTCTTGCCTAAAGAATTGCGACTTCTCCAAATTGATGGTTAAATCGCTCTTCTTAAGTTGGATAATAATAAATCTAAATGTAACAAATGCGTCTCTAGATCTCCTGAATAACATAGGCAATCGTCGACATAAATAATGGTATTTTCTTTAACTTCATCTTCCAATACTGTGTCCAATCCCCTGGTTAATGCAGCAGAACTAGTACTCAGTCCAAATGGCGTAACTGTAAAACGATAACACTTGCCCTCGTACATAAAAGCGGTGAAGTTCCGGCACTCCAGCTTCAGTGGTACTTGCCAGAAACTGCTAGTTAAGTCTACGGTAGATAAATATTTCATCTCGCAACATCTCGCCAAAATGTCGTTTATCGGTGGAGCACCCTCGTAGTCCGGGATAGTCACGCTGTTCACCTTCCTCGCATCCAAACACAATCGTACCCTACCGTCCTTCTTAATTACAGTAACAAGTGGGTTGATATATGCGCTGTTGCATCTCTGAATGACCCCATACCGCAACATTCTCCTAATCTCATCATCTACCTTCCCTTTATATGCTAATGGGACAGGCCATCCTCTCTGGAAGTACGGTGTCCGGTCGGTGACTTGGAACTCGTGAACGTACCCTTCGATTCTTCCGGGGCACTCTCTGAATAAACTTCTATTCCTTACCAGAATCTCCCTTAATCTCTCCAACGTTCCTTTATCTCCGCAGTCAATACTTTCTATTTTCTTGTCAATGTTCCTGATGATCTCTTCTTCTTCTATGTCCACCACTTCTATATGCATCATTGGCACCGTGTACGCCGCTTCGTCAGCCTCTCTTCTTAACTCGACGATCCTTCTTCCCATGTCAATGAGACATCCTGTTTCCTGAAGAAAATTGGTTCCTAATATACAAGGTTTTATTAAATCTGGTATGATGAGAAAAACACATTCATATTTAATTTCTTCGATATAGATATCGCATAATATTTGTTTTCTTATTAACTTTGACTTATTACCAACCGCGCTAACTATTAATGTGTTAGTCATCGGTAATATTTCATAAGGGGTTATGTTATGTTTGTTTTGATTAAACCACGATTCGGACAATCCGGCAATAACGGATCGAGTGTCAAGCAACGCTTGTACAGTAACATTATTGTTAAACTTTATATTTATCTCTGGGCACTTAATTATTCGTTGTGGAATCTCTTCATCATCATTACATAATAAATCACTTCGTAAATCCGGTAGGATTATGTTCGTCTGGTAGTCATTCGTTTCATCGGCTATCTCCGTTAATGAGTAGAGGGATTTTTTTTCTTCTTCTTCTTCTTCTTGTTGACGGACCCTTTTGGGTTGAGTGCCCGATGCACCGGCAGCCGTGTTTGTAAACTCCATTGTATTGACTGCGCGTCGGTCCGCATTACGATGTTGTTGTGTATTTATGGCCGGTCTGTCACCCCAAGTTTTCTTCTGCATTCCATTTACTTTGTTTGGACCGCTTTCACTTTCCTTGTAGGAATTCCTCCTCTCGTTCGCCGACACATAGTTTGACTCTCTATTATTTCTTGGTTGAATCTGTGTATACTCTATGATTAAAGATTCGAAATTTGGGATCGTCACAATTCCTCTTGTGACCACAGCGAGCTGAATCTCGCGCCCAAAGTGACGAGATATCTTACGTATAAGTTGATTGTCAGTCAGAGTAGGTGTTAACTGCCTACTCTCCAACAAGATACGTTCAATATACTGAATAGCAGTAACTGGTCCACGCCAATCAAACCTGCCTACTATCTTGTCGTTCCTGTCCCCAATATTTCAATGAGAACGCTTAATTGAATTCTTCAAAATTTGATATTTGGTTACGTATCACCCGCCACCAAATACCTGTGTCTAATTCCAAATGTCTACCAATCCACTTGATATTGTCAGTGGGGTAGTATAACTCTTGTATTTCAGACAACTCCTTAAGGAATTCCATAGGGAATCTGTCCGTACCATTATATTTAAGGTCATTGTGGTTAGGTCCATTAATTCGGTTTAATATACCACACTCACCTTCCATTAATTGTCTCTGCAGTCTTTCCTGGTTTTCTCTTACTTTAGTCAAATGTCCTTTTAACTCTTCGATCCGCGTCGTCTTTTCTTTTGTAGTCTCGTCCAACTTTTGTTCTGTCGAACGTTGCCTACCATCAACTTCTTCCAACTTCTGTATAATATTATTGTTTGTTCCGTCTTGCTCCTGTTGTTTCTGCCGTATGGTGTCGTGTATCTCGGCCTTGAGTTCTTCGTGCTTCTTATTAGAATCCTTGACGTGAGCATCGAACTTATTATTGATCTTTTTAACGGTCGTCTGGGTAGTGTGCATCGCTGCCATCCATTCTTGACGATCATTTTCTCGTGTTTCCTGTATCTCTACGTACTTCTTATTTGCTTCTTCTCTCAAGTTTCTCACGAGATCATCTTGTTTTTTCTGTAGTTCGTCGACCTTTCCTTCCCAGGTCTGCTGGTATTCACGTATCTCGGACCTTATTTGCGCAAGCTGTTCCACTGTCTCTCGTTTCATCTCTTCCCTATGCTGGTCGAGCTTTTCATTTTGTTTTTCTAGTTTTTCACTAATTAATCTACTGTTTTCTTCTTGTTCTTCCTTCTGCTTATCTAATTTCTCACTAATTAATTTGTTACTTTCCTCTAGTTTTCTGTTAATATTCTCTTCTTGTTTCTTGCTTCGTTCTTCTTGTTTTTCGCTCTGTTGACGGATGAACTCCATCAACATTTGTAGACTTACATCTTCTGGTTTTGATGTCTGTCCTCGCGCCCTATCTTCTGGACTCTCTACAACGCTACTTGGTTCGCTAGGTGTAGTATTCTCTTCTGTATTTACTGTACCTAATTGGTTATTGACGTCGAATTCTACGCTATCGGAATTGCTCGCCATTTTTGCCTTCCTACGCGTAATCATTCAAACTGACTTATAACACTAATACTTATCTTACTTCTATTTCTATAAAACTACTTTATCTACTTCTTCTACTGCCTGTTCTTTGCCAAAGCTGTACGTTTTAACAATCTTTGTTACTACGTATCATGCCGTGCGGGTGGGCGCCATTTATATATAATGATGAATTATGCGAATTACTTGCATAAATGGGTTATTTATTAAATATGTAAATTTATCGATCTCTCACATGTATCTAGCCCCGAAGTTGGACGCCATTTATATAATAGAGATATATGATGATATCAAATCAATATAATTGATTTATACTAAATATTTTGATATTGTATTATATTTATTTGCAATAGATAATATGTATTTATTTGCTTTAACTGATTACTTTCATGCCTTGTAAAACACAGATTCGGCAAGAACAGAAACACTTGAGACAAGTTAGAGCAATTAGAGGAATTCAAGCAACCAAACAGTATTATTTATCTAGTTGTGGCATCCCCTATCACATGCCTGCAAAAATCGGGTTATGAAAAATTGTCTACAGTGTTTTAGTCATCATCATGATCATCATCAAAATCATCAAGGATTAAACCAAGAATGATTTGTTCCCGGGTTCAAACAGGCAAAGATTAAGGCTGGTCAGTCCAGCGCCTTCTCGGACGTCCCACAACTATCCGTCCCCTCGGCTTATAGTTCTATAGTTGTTTGGGGATGCGGGAGTCATCCATTCGGCAAAGATATTCCCACAAATTCAGCTGATACTGGGCAATCGTATCGAGTATACTCTTAATATTCAGTTCCTGCCGTATACTTAAGTTTCTTCTATGATCATGGATAGTATACCCTGCCACGTGCCTGAGAAATCTCATTTCAGCCGCTTGGATGCGACTGGCCTGGTCTTTTGTTAAAGTCAAATTCTCAGACCCATAAAGAAGTGTGGGAAAGGCCATCACCTTATAGAAGTTTAGACACTTTTCTATACTTGCTGATTTAAGAACTCGCCTACACTCCCGCAAATAAGGTTGAACTTATGCAACTTATTCACAACGTCGTTGCTTGCATTATAAGACACACTATAGCCCACGTATTCAAAATTACTAACTTGATCCAGGACAGTACCATGTAAAACAATTTTTGCCCGTACGGGATCAGTTCCACTAAAAACCATCATCTTGGTTCTAAGTGTGGATATTTGCAATCCGCATTGTTTTGGTGATTTTCAAATTGTTTTAATTGCCGATTCCGAGCATTTTATCCGATACTTGGCAATCTTGTCACGTATACTTTTTTTATTCAGTTTATGGCGTACATATACAGTTCTTTTGCGATACTGAAGAATATATCCTGTCGTGTGCTTCAGAATCTTATTTCGGCCATGTTGCAACATATTACGTTTATTAGTATTTGTACTTTTGCCATCGTTTTTTACGATACTCAGTAAATTGGAGTATGTACAATTTTTCAAACTTTTTCTCTCTCCTCCGCTAGTACAAGGTGTCGCTCCCTCTACTATTATAACCATTCTTTATTTTAATTTAAAATTGTAGCTAGGTTTCTAGTAAGTGGATAGTAAAAATAAAAATTTAATCAAAATGGTGTTATTTAATAAAAAGTGCAGATCCCTTCAAGGAAACTGCAGAACACATAAAATATGTAAGTAGTGAACATTGGGAACACATAACTAGCGTCAACAGTAAGGAACGATTCTAAATAACTAATAGATGTCTGCAGTATAATATTTGATGTAATATTTTCTAGTTGTAGTTCAGGTTTTCAATCCAGAAATTAAATTATACATTTCAATTCACATCCTTGGTGTTTTCTTAGTAATAGAAGTTTATAATTTTCAATATTGTTTTGTAAATATTTATTGTATTGCCATTAAGTTTATATATTGCATTTTAAATTAGTAATGTTTACTAAAATAAACAATATTATTATTTACATTCTTTTTAGAGTGCACAAACCAATTTTGTGTTACAAAGCTGCAGTCTGTTATTTCATGTGAAGGTTGTTTTGTTTTGTTTGGCTGCAGTTCAATTTTACCTGTTTCATAAATTATATAGGAAATAAATAAATCCCACATTATGCCACGCAAGTTGCCAATAAATGCAAACTCTTATTTTCACGTTTGTATTCTTACTGATCGTCGTATAGTACAGTGGGAGACAAAATACAAGACACCAATGAAGTCACTAACAACCAGTTTCAATTATCACAGTTAACAGTTTGTAATCAACAAGTAATTCAACAAGATTATACTTGAAAATAATTCAAGTTAATCTGTCCACACGAATAACAATGTCAACTATAAAGCCTTCCACACTATAATCACTTTTCAATATACACCTCTTGAGACGCACTGTGTAAATCGCCCGAAATAAATTGAAACGAAGCGGCAAGTGTGGGCTATTTATAGTATACAGGGTTCCATGAAATGCGTCCTTAACAAGCACTTGAAAGTTCTGGAGGATGCTTAAGCGCGGCCTTGGCAGAAACATGCATTGTTGGGCTAGCTGAGGAGCTTGTCGAACAACACTAACGAATGTACGAGAATGTTCCGTATTACTTAACACTGTCTCGCATGTTAAGTGTCACGTACGCACACAAAAATTACAGCTGGGATCTGCTGGAATAGCCGAGAAACATGTAGAACGCTCTATAATCGCGCAACAGTATAATTAGACCCGTAAATGAACTCATGAAATCACAATGACTATCTGCTGACATCTGGTACAAAGATTTGACCGCAGAACCATATGTTCAATTGAATGTTTTGGATATAATTATATTATTATTAACCTTACATTGTAGACACCCAGAACATTACATTAAAATCTTTAAACCAAATGTCACAGAAACAATGATTAGTAAGCAGTCTCTTGTGCGTGTACAGATTTGCAAAGTGTTTGACAATCATTTCTACTGGATTTTTTAAGCGTATACTTCTGTGTTTCTTTATCCATTTATTCTTTTATTTTACAGAAATTTTTAAAAAACTTCTGTATGTATAATTTCTTAGAGTATTGAAGAGAAAACAAATTTCTTGTCTTTGCTAAGAACTAAACGTTACCGGTTGTTTTATTCATCATCATCATCATCATCATCATCATCATCATCATCATCATCATCATCATCATCATCATCATCATCATCATCATCATCATCATCATCATCATCATCATCATCACCAACACCACCACCACCACCACCACCACCACCACCACCACCACCACCACCACCACCACCACCACCGCTTTTTTCTTGATTTTGCCTTAACAAAGCGTTGTATAATTTCTTCTAAATCGATTCAAATATCTCGCTTTTAATATTCGACCTTGCTAACGAAGATAATCTTTTATCTCCGATGGTTGAACTCAACATAACTTTAATGCGTTTTAATACAGAAAATGATCGTTCAAATTCGCAGTTAGCTATTGGAATCTTCAAAGCAGACGATAAGCAATGTATATTCGGAAATTCAACAATCATTTTACAATCAATAATTTAGTTTAATACTCTGAGCGGACAAACTGTAGTATCATGCAATCTATCATCTTCATTCGAATATAAAAAACAACGGCGAACTCTTCGAAAAGTGTGCACACACATATCTTTTTATGATTTCGGATTGGATGTTTGATTTTTTTTTTGCTTTTTCATATTTACACATTCACAGTATCTTCAAAAAGGTTTTGTGATTTAGGGCTGGATGATGCCCCCGTTCTGACAGCTGAGGACTTGGTGCCCGGTGTTGCAGCATAACCTAGCGTTATGGATAATCCGCCATTGGTTTTAATTCTTTTCTTACAGATTGACTGCTCTCTATATATTTATTTAACCTTCAGCCACGACTATTCTTATGGATGTAAAGGCAAACGTACAGTATTGTTCTATATCCTGCCGTCCTATATTGTTTCCGCCATCTCCAGCCCAGTTTCTCACAATTTCTTACATTTTGTTCTGCCACAGTTTTACGCCTTGTGGTATGAGATTTACCTTTTTCACTCATATTGTACACTCTTAGAATTGTGGAAATCTCTTTCTTAACTATCTTTTTATAACGTGAACACGTTAACGTATTTATCAGTTGTAATTTAAATGTTCTGTATTTGTTTCTGTTCTTAATTAACTCACCTTCCACGTTTGCTGACGTAGAATATCTTACTCCCTACGGAATCTAGATATACGCCCTACATAATAGTTTTAAGAATATTATTTATCGACCGTATTAATAATGGTTTCTAATTGATATCGATTTCCGGTTGTAATAAAAAGTGCAGTTTTTTGCAATGTTTCGCAATTTATTTGAACTAATATTCATTCCTACAACATAAAACACAAAGTAGTATAATTGTAACGATACAAGTAGTATGCTGTAGTATATAACGGTAGTTCCTTGAAATGACAACTATCGAAAAAACAAGCAAAACTCCGTAAACAAGAAGACGGATGTACAAAGACTCAGTAAGTGTTATTCAGACCTTATACATTCCAAGAACACAAACAAAATAGAAACCTGACAAGTCAACACCCCCATCAACCCTCTCCTCCATTAGAACTGTTGTACCCGGACAATTCTTTACTTTGTGCGTGTCATGTACAAAGATTCACACGCTGCTACTATGCATTATACAAAGTGGCATTAAATGTAATTAATATGTATCATAATGTATTTAATGTAGTGTATAGCGTTATACGTGTAACTGGGACGACTCACAATAATATATGTAAGTACCATAAATTACTCTATACAATACAACAACACTATAATATCATACAACTTATATACTACAATTAGAACTACCATTAAAATTATACTACTTCGTATTTTATGATGTAAGCATGAATATAAGATCAAATAAATCTCGGAACATCGCAAAAAACTGCATTTTTATTACAAGAACTCTGTATCAATTAGAAACTATAATAGTTTTAGGCAAAAAAGCACGTTCAACTGTTAACACAACTGTTAGAAAAGCACGTTCAACTGTTAACGCAACGGTTAAAAAAGCACGTTCAACTGTCAAAACAACTGTTACAAAAGTACGTTCAACTGTCGACACAACTGTTACAGAAGCACGTTCAACTGTCAACACAACGGTTAAAAAGCACGTTCAACTGTCAACACAACTGTTATAAAAGCACGTTCAACTGTCAACACAACGGTTAAAAAGCACGTTCAACTGTCAACACAACTGTTACAAAAGCACGTTCAACTATCAACACAACTGTTACAAAAGCACGTTCAACTGTCAACACAACGGTTAAAAAGCACGTTCAACTGTCAACACAACTGTTACAAAAGCACGTTCAACTGTCAACACAACTTTTACAAAAAGCACGTTCAACTGTCAACACAACGGTTAAAAAGCACGTTCAACTGTCAACACAACTGTTACAAAAGCACGTTCAACTGTCAACACAACGGTTAAAAAGCACGTTCAACTGTCAACACAACTGTTACAAAAGCACGTTCAACTGTCAACACAACTTTTACAAAAAGCACGTTCAACTGTCAACACAACGGTTAAAAAGCACGTTCAACTGTCAACACAACTGTTACAAAAGCACGTTCAACTGTCAACACAACTGTTACAAAAGTACGTTCAACTGTCGACACAACTGTTACAGAAGCACGTTCAACTGTCAACACAACTGTTACAAAAAGCACGTTCAACTGTCAACACAACTGTTATAAAAGCACGTTCAACTGTCAACACAACGGTTAAAAAGCACGTTCAACTGTCAACACAACTGTTACAAAAGCACGTTCAACTGTCAACACAACTTTTACAAAAAGCACGTTCAACTGTCAACACAACGGTTAAAAAGCACGTTCAACTGTCAACACAACTTTTACAAAAAGCACGTTCAACTGTCAACACAACGGTTAAAAAGCACGTTCAACTGTCAACACAACTGTTACAGAAGCACGTTCAACTGTCAACACAACTGTTACAAAAAGCACGTTCAACTGTCAACACAACTGTTATAAAAGCACGTTCAACTGTCAACACAACGGTTAAAAAGCACGTTCAACTGTCAACACAACGGTTAAAAAGCACGTTCAACTGTCAACACAACTGTTACAAAAGCACGTTCAACTATCAACACAACTGTTACAAAAGCACGTTCAACTGTCAACACAACGGTTTAAAAGCACGTTCAACTGTCAACACAACTGTTACAAAAGCACGTTCAACTGTCAACACAACTTTTACAAAAAGCACGTTCAACTGTCAACACAACGGTTAAAAAGCACGTTCAACTGTCAACACAACTGTTACAAAAGCACGTTCAACTGTCAACACAACTGTTACAAAAGCACGTTCACAGTGATAAGCAAACTGATTTTAACAGTGATAACATCAATGTAATAAAAGAAAAATATAGTAAAGCGGAGTGCAGATGATATAACAATATGTTTTGAAAAGTTCCAAAACTTTGAATTACTATAGAATGTCCGCCATGACGATCTAAAGCCTCAGCAAACTCTTTATTAAAATAGGACATGGTTAAAACCTGACAAAACTAAAAAAAAAAAGAGCACAGATGTTGTCACAGTCACTCCTGTAGACCTGACGGCCAGAAGAGAGCGAAAATGGCGGTCAGAACTTGCCTCATGTATAAGAAATTTTACCGGCCAGTAACCACGTGGGCAGTACTAGCCGCCCACTAGAAACCTCAATAAAATTTTATAAAACAATGGCAATATCTACACTACTGTATGGTTTTGAAACTTGGGTCATAAAGAAAAAAGATGAACAGAAGGTGCAAACAGCAGAAATGAAATTTCTGAGATCAGTTAAAAGGTGTAATAGATGAGATCATATAAGAAATGAGGAAATATGAAGTGAGTTAGATATTTTTGCAGTTAATGAAAGGATTAAAGAAGACAGAAGAAAATGGATTCAACACATAGATAGAATGGAAGAAAGTAGAATGCGGAAAATAGCAAAAGAATACAACAATAGAGGCAGAAGAAAAGTTGGTAGACCTAAGAAAATGTAGACTGTGGAATAGGAATAGGCCGCTAAAGCCTAAAACCGTTAAGAAGAAGAAGAAGAAGAAGAAGAAGAAGAAGAAGAAGAAGAAGAAGAAGAAGAAGAAGAAGAAGAAGAAGAAGAAGAAACCAAACCTGGCCACCTCTACTTTCCCCGTCTACAAGCATCTTAAGGTAATTAATAAACAAAAATTACATTAAGGTTTTGGTAAAAACTCGTTTACACATGTCTCTTATCGAGGTCGAAAGATGTGAGCGCCTTTGACGTGTTACAGCGTGTAATCCCAGAGGGGTTTTTTTTCTCCTAACAAACACGGAAACAGGAAAACACGCTATGATTAAATGACCACTGGCAACAACCAATTACAGTAATCCAATATAACGTCCCCTTTTTCGAAACAAATCCTCCAATTAGGTCGCCTACAGTTCTTGGAGATGACGTGACTGTAGAAAAAGGTACAAATTACGGAAAGTTGTTCTCCACCAATGAAAACTAACAAACATAACTATAAAATTATAAATTACTGCAGCTTTTAACATCTAATTCGATTTAACCACTGTAAAATGGTATACGGTAATTTTATATGTTTTGAATGAAGCGCTTAGGAGTTAATCCAATTAAAAGTAATTCCATTTATTCAATGAATATTATTTTCAAAAACGTTGAAAAAGTTTAGCAATAAATTACGATAGCCAGATGAAAAATAGCTTTGGTAACATTTTTTTATAATTAAAATAATTAAAATTGTAAAATGGTCACTATAATCATTTCTCTTAATCGGTTTGGTTTCTTCTTCTTCTTCTTCTTCTTCTTCTTCTTCTTCTTCTTAACGGTTTTAGGCTTTAGCGGCCTATTCCTATTCCACAATCTACATTTTCTTAGGTCTACCAACTTTTCTTCTGCCTCTATTGTTGTATTCTTTTGCCATCTTCCGCATTCTACTTTCTTCCATTCTATCTATGTGTTGAATCCATTTTCTTCTGTCTTCTTTAATCCTTTCATTAACTGCAAAAATATCTAACTCACTTCATATTTCCTCATTCCCTATATGATGTCATCTATTACACCTTTTAACTGATCTCAGAAATTTCATTTCCGCTGTTTGCACCTTCTGTTCATCTTTTTTCTTTATGACCCAAGTTTAAAAACCATAGAGTAGTGTAGATATTGCCATTGTTTTATAAAATTTTATTGAGGTTTCTTTTTCTACAATTTATCTCCCAACGTTCTGTAAATCGTCCCACACATTCTTGTGAAATTCGTCACATTATTTTCTATATCTGTATCTTCATCATAAGTAATGTCACGTTCAAGATATCTGAAATGTCGTAGTTGTTCTGTGCATGTGTTGTCTATGCATATTTTAGTCAGAACCGGTTCATCTCCTATAAAAGGAGATATATATATAATTGAGATATGTTACAGTTATATTCATTTGCTATTTTATGTAAGGTGTATATTGCTAGCTGGAGATCGTCTTCTAAAGTGGAGAATATAGTTTGGTTGTTCGCGAAGAGAATGGTTTCAAGGCTTTATTTCGATAGATTTTAATACCGTCAGGGGATTGTTCTATTAATTTTTTGAGGAGATCATCTAGATAAAGGTTAAAAAGTAATGATGGCAGACAACTAATTTGTTTTATGCCTTGGTTTGTTTCAATCGGGATAGATTCTTCTCCATCGTCTATGATTATAGCGGTGTGTCTATACAAACTCTTTATGGTCTGAACTGGGTGTTGTGGTATACCTTTATATGGTATACCTTTTTATAGATCTAGACCACAGAAGAAGGTCGATAAAAAATCTACCCGGCATAGGGTCGGTTGCCCTATACGGTGGCCTCAATTAACAATTCACAATTCCAACAGTAGCCACGGAAACCAGGACGTTGCTAAAGTTTATCACTAAATTACGTTAGCCAATTTAATAGCTTTGGCAATATTTTTTTACAGTAAAAATTGTTAACGATAATCATTAATCAGTGATCATTTCCATTAATCAGTTTGATTCTTATAAAGGCAAAATATAATAATAATGTTGATGATCGTAGTAATTTTTTAAAATTGAACCATCACTGGAGCAGTTTTAATCGCAAAATTACATCATAGGACAACGGGACTCGAGTGGCGAAGTAAGCAATATTTGTGTAGGAGGACAAACGTACAAGCAGACTCCCTCCGTCCCGCACATAAGGTTAAACTTATACAACTTATTCACAACATAACAAATACCTATACCACAAATATACGTTTTATGATTTAATTTAGTTTAATTCACTCTATCAACGTATCCTGAGTAAATATCTTTATCTATGATTACCTACATCACGCATCCTCAAAAACTGATTCCCGGTATACAACATCTGCCTGCTCATGTAGTTATTCAAATTCACTACACTCTCCGTCAGCAAAGTCGTTAACCGTCAGTACCTTAACAGTAACCATTATCTTTTCACTCTAGTCATCACCTCTCCCTCCTGGAGTCGTTAGTCTTTCGGCTAGTTTGTACCGTCCCTCCATATATCCATATGCGTGTATTGAAGAGTCTCTCACAGGTATATGGGATCTACCGAAACCAAACGTTAAACAGTATATACTTAAACGTTGGGGACGGCTTATACAACTAAACTTCCCACTCTAACGAACAAATCAAGGCCAACCCACACTCACTGATGCCAACCGCTCGGCCGTACTACCCAATACAAAAACATGCGGTTCCCGTGACGGACCCTGTACTAGGCAGGATACCACTCGTTGGTTTATCATTACCTTGCGAAGGGGAACGGTCCTGTCTAAATCAGATGAAATAGCGGAAATCGAACCCGCGCCGACAGCGTAGCAGCGCCTCACGCTAGCCACTACGCCACGACCGCTCCTCATAACTATGAGGCTTTACTCATCCATAACCATTTGTTTTACCCATTATTTCCACAACACGCACATTTATTACATTTTAGCAGACATTCATATTTAATCACTTAAATGTCTGAAAAAATCCCAAGATAGTATAATAGCATATAGTAAGAGGTGAATGAAATACAGTGGAACTTGGTTATTACGGCCTCGGCTGTTACGTCAACTCGGGTGTAGCGTTATTTTGTCATAAGTCCGGTCAAACTGATATCTTTAACATTATAAAAATTCCCCGTTTTAACGTCACTAAATATTGTACTACTCTGTTATAGCGTCAAAAATTTCTCAGATATTTTACTCTAAATTTCATATAGACGTATATATGTGCGCGCGCTACGCCCATGGCTACAGACATACATTGTATGCAAGCGATAAGCACTGTAACAGGACCGCCGGCGCCAGCCGGTGTCTGGCGACTGACATGTCTCCCCACCACTCTTACAGGGTCAGTAGCATTGCGCGTCTCGAGGCTATTGTTCACGCCACGCTGTTACAGTATTTACTGTACAGTATTGTTTACACGTAGTCTCGTCTCTGTTTTTGGTTGTTATTGTTTCTGTATCTGCTCGTACTGTGACAGTTTCTTTTGTGTGTTTTATAACTTAAGTTTCGGTAGCCACTGTTTATAGAATTTTATACCTAGGTCTACATTTTTATACAGTAATCATGGCAAGTTCTAGTACAAAAAGAAAGGTTCTGTCTATTCAAGAGAAAGTGCGTGTAATTAGATCATATGAAAGCGGACGTAAAATAGCTGATGTATGCCGTGAGTTTGGTTTAGTGAATTCTACTGTAGGTTCAATTTTAAAAAACAAGGACAACATTTTAAAAAAATTTGAGGAAGATGGAGAAAAAATTAAAAAATTAGGAAATGCGAACATGGTGATGTGGATGGAGCATTATTGAAATGGTTCAAACAGTGTCGATGTTCAGATATTCCTGTGAGTGGACCAGTTCTGAAAGAGAAAGCTAAAGAACTCGGAAAATTGTTTGGTATTGATTTTACGTGCTCCAACGGATGGCTAGATCGATTTAAGGCCCGACACTCGATTTCCTTTGCAAAAATTTGTGGTGAGGCAAAATGCGTAGATCTGAACGTTACAGGCGATTGGGTGCGTAACACTTGGCCAGAAATTAGACGATCATATAAAGATGAAGACATCTTTAATGGAGATGAAACCGAATTTTTTATAAATTAACTCCAGATAAGACTTTCAAATTTTAAAATGAAAAGTGCGTTGGTGGGAAGCTCTCTGAACAAAGAGTTACAGTTTTTGTTTGTGCAAACATGACGGGAACCGAAAAAAGGAAACTTTTAGTTATCGGGAAAAGTTTGCATCTTAGATGTTTTAAAAACATCAAAAAACTTCCTGTAAGTTACACTGCCAACATAAAAGCGTAATCAATTACGCTCTAGAGTTTTCCAATAGTGTTGACGCGTACTATGTATTATTCTGGAACACTTGTGCTATGTATTTAAACAACGAGTGCTATTGTGTTATAATTGTGCGGACTCTATTAGTTGACATTATTATTGCGTATGGACAAATTTTATTTGAATTATTGTACGAGTATAATCTTGTTGAATAAAGTGTTAATTACAAACTGTTATTTGTGAGTAATTAAATCTGGTTAGTGGTTTCATTGGTGTCTTGTATTTTCTTTTCCACTGTACCATACGACGATCAGTGAGACCTCTGTAACAGTATGCATACTGTTGAGTTTATGCCAAGTGCTTTGCACTAATTTGTGATTGATTCAGTAGTGTCTGACATTTAATCGAACAGTATCAGGAAACAGCATAAAGTGGTTAGTGAATGCCACTGGGCATTGCTACTCTAATTGCCTTTCAACTGTTATCCATAATTTATGTCAGTCCATAACAGCTTATCAGGAATATAGTGTGTACATTGGGTTGCTCAGTTCACTTCAGCAACTACAAATTGATTAAGTGAATCACAGTTAAACGATTGGTGCCAATACTACGAGATAGAACTCGTGATATGCATAGTGATGTCAATTTGGAGTTGCTGTAGTTGCTTTGAAACTGTCGCCCATCAATTATGTAGCAATGATTTGTTATCAGTAACTGCTGCACGTGCGCGTTGAACGCGGCTACTAATAATAAAGTTTTACCAACTACATTCAAGAGTCAACTGTTTAGTCACTCGTTGACAATTTGTACAGGCGCTTCCCTTAATACCAGCAACAAGCTTATTACTACAAAATAAAAATCAATTATTTAATGTAGGTAGACTTTAATTTACGTTCAGAAGTAAGTTTAAAATGTATATTATTGTAGGATTTCATTAATATTGTATCGAGAAGCCTATTGAAAAGCCCAGAACATTCTGCACCCCCCCTCCAGTGTGGCAGGTGTTTCCTCAGTCATACAAGGCCTCGTACAAGTAGTTTCTAGTGTGTGTGTGTTCAAGAACACTTGATATACGCATTAAGCCGGCGTGCAGTAAGGAGGGAAAAGTATACTGCACCTCTGCACAACCTAAAAAATAAACACCACCACCAGCCGGTGTTGAGCGATTTCTTTAGCGCGGATTGAGTGTTTCTATAAGTATTGTAGCGAAATGTTTATATTAGTGCGGAATGCTTTATAGTTTACATTATTATTGCTTGTCGACAATTTTTACTTCAATTGTTGTAAAAGTATTGTTTGTCGTAACACTATAATAATCATTTTCACCCAAAAGAGATAGCATCTTTATACCGACCAAAACGGTATGTATATTGCAACTAAATACTTGGAACTATGTAAACAATTACACTTTGAATAATGTTTACAGGTAGTTAAAGTTTTACAAGACTAGAGTTTTGTATATTGTTACAACGACATGACGGATCGTAGCGTCTAAACCGTGGATTAAATAAATAAACATCATACCTATTGTTGTTAATTATAACTTTAATAATATTTTAAATAAACGATAATGTTATAAAACGCCTATGCAACAACTGTTCAAGTTTACAATTGACCAAAACGCGCTTACGTAGCAAAAAATATTGTTACGACAGTATCGCTGATCGTCGTATTGTACAGTGGAAACAAAGTAGAGACTCCAATGAAGCCACTAATTACCAGCTTTAATTTAGTCAGAAATACAAAAGTTTGTAAAAATATATAAACATTTGGTACGTTTCACAGGTTTTATTTACCTGTGTCAGCTGTTTCAGCTTATGAAGCTATTCTCAGAGAGGTCAGTGAACAACTAACAAGGATGTTAGAGTGGTGAGCATCTGGTTAGGGCGTGTGTATCCGGACATGTGTGGGGTGTGATGATGGAGGTGGAGGGATTGGAGAAGCTAAGGGAAGGTCAAGTGTCTGTGAAAACTAAATATAATCTGAATGCAAACTATACAACTTAACTAAATTGATAACAACTTTTAATAAAGTAGATACACAGAATTCAGTTTGTTCATTTGTTAAACGTTTTTACTTTTTATTGCTTTTCTAATTTCTAGAATTTCTAACGAATCCTAGAATTCTAGAATGGTATGGACACACGAAAAATTGGCACAGGAAAGATTGCCAAGGAGAGTTATGGAATGGACCGCACCAGGAAGAAGGAAAAGTGAAAGACCTATCACTTGAATAGAAGGAATTTAGATTATATTGACGGAACCAAAAATTGAAGAAGATATTTGGGTAGACAAGTAGCAGTGGGAGATGAGAATTCAATCACTTCTGTAATCTCTGGTCCCGGAAAATGTGTAAACATTGTACAGTTGAAATAATAATAAATAATATTTACTTCTTACAAGTATAATAATTTACTTCACTCTTTTTGTGACTACAATACCCGTTCTTAACCATATTCCTCTAAACACCGATTTTAGTTGTCAAAACAAAATTATATAATTTTATCGTTTATCTTCAGAGCATTTATTCAGAAATGCTATAGTCATACTCTTGTAAAAAATAATTCCATATTTAATTCAAAAAACTTAAACATAACTTTAAAGTTTGTTCAACTTGAAAACAACTCTATTTTAGTTTTCAATTAATCTTCTTTTTGAGTTATAAAGACAAAAACAGTATTTACCTTACCTTTCTGCTCTACACTTCTATTTACCTTCTTTCTAAAATTTTCAGAGAATTTCTCCAACACAAACTAGCTAACAAAGGATAAACGTAAACGGTTGAAGTGATCGTAAAGGAGGACACGAGTCTCAGTGACGATCGGGTCTTCACTAAAGTGATTTTATACAGCGCTCAGCGTTGCCCGCAGCGTTCAAAAGATAAACAGAATATGCGACAAGTTTCACAATTGTTGTTTCTAACAACTAGTGTAAATTTTTAAATTTCTTTTCAAAAAAAATCTCTTCCCGTTTGTACGTTTAAGCAAGAATAACTTTTAACGCGTAAGAATTTTGTTATAAATATACGACTGCTAAAGCACTCAATTTATATCTATGTCTAAGTATAAACATTTAAGTATTCAAGCAAATAATGGCAGACGCCTGAAATAAATACAAGTTTAGACTGTAATCAGTTCATATCAACTTCTTCTTCTTCTTCTTCTTCTTCTTCTTCTTCTTCTTCTTCTTCTTCTTCTTCTTCTTCTTCTTCTTCTTCTTCTTCTTCTTCTTCTTCTTCTTCTTCTTCTTCTTCTTCTTCTTCTTCTTCTTCTTCTTCTTCTTCTTCTTCTTCTTCTTCTTCTTCTTCTTCTTCTTCAGCGGCGCAACAACACATTACTGAGTCAAGGCCTCCTTTAGCAGCCTCCGCCAGGTGTCCCGGTCAAGAGCAGCCGCTCTTCAGTCCCGGGTCCTAAGGATATGGCGTGCATCATAGTTCACACCGACTTCCCAACGTAGTTTGGGTCTACCAACTCTCCTGGTGCCAAAGATCTGTTCTGTGAGTGACTTTCTGAGTATTTCATTATCCCACATTCTGATCACGTGTCCAGCCTACCTGAGTCTACCAAGTTGTAACTTTCACAATATCTGGTACGTTCAGAAGAGTGTTCAGTTCTTCGTTGGTCCCTTTCCTCCATTCACCTCCAACTCATATTGGATTTTGCGTTCATCAACCTGCAGGCTTGACTCAGACTTTCTAGAAATGGTCCAGGTCTCAGAGCCATAAGTGAGAACTGGGAGGATCAGTGTTTTATACAGAAGCAACTTGATGCTGCTGGCAATTGTTCTGCTTTGGAACAGGGGTCTGAGACCAAAGAAGCACCTTCGCTTTATTTTTTTCTGTTGTTTCCCCATCGGAGTTAACTTGGCAACCTAAATAAACTTAGTTATTGTTATTTTCGAAGGAATAGATACCAATTTGAACGGGATCTCCTTTTCTAGCTTCCTGTCCTGTGACCATGTATTTTGTCTTGCTTTCGTTTGTTATGAGACCCAGCCTCCTGCAGTAATTTCAAGAGCAAGAAAGGCTTCAGTGACTGCTCGAAGGAACCTCCCTATTATATCTAGGTCATCGACGTATCCTAGGACCTGCACGAACCTGTTGAATACAGTCCCGGAGGAATCCATTTCAGCATGTCTGATATCAACTTCACCAACAGAAAAGTAGAGCCAGTAAGGGGTTATATTATCAGGCTGGAAGTGCCATACGCTAACACAGCAAAGGATCTTCGTATGAAGCTGGATACAAAGTTTAAATGGAAAGAGCATATAAAAAAAGAAAGAGGAGATCAACATAAACTACAGAAAACTGTATTGGCTGTTAGGGAGAAACTCGCAACTAACAGTTGAAAACAAACTGCTGTTGTACAAGTTCTGAACCCTGTGTGGACTTACGGAATTCAGTTGTGGGGCTGTACAAAGAAAACAAACTTAGTAACGATACAAACCTTTCAGAACAAAGTACTCAGAAGCATAGTGAATGCCCCTTGGTATATAAGAAACGACAGTCTACATAGAGATCTAAATGTAGAATATGACAGCGAAATAATAACAAAATACGCAGACAAACATGGTCAGAGGATTCAGATCCACGATAACCCAATAATGCGACACGTGGTGGAAGAAGTTCCTCACGTCCTGAGGCGACTCAAAAGACAGAACCCACGTGATTTGGTATCCCAATTGAAAGCAATTAATATGTATAGATCTATAAAACTTTACGTAGAGAAAGACAGAATAATCTTGGGATTAGTCACTGGGCTTCACCCCATCACCCGTGAAGGAAACATGAAGGAGAAGCTGCTGAATGAGCTTGCTCAGTTGTAGCATTAAGGGAGGTGTTTTAATGGGTTAGAGTCCCACATTACTAGGAATTAAGAGGTTCCTAGTGTCTATAGAAATTTTTACCTACCCTCGAAAAAAAGTTAAGACTGCAATGAAAAAACAGCATTCGGAGTATGTTATAATATTTATATTTATATGTTTATAAAATAAATGATCACCGGGAGATTATACTGTTACGACATTAGAAAACGATCTACGTGTTTATCGAATATTCCAGTAGAATCCGGTTGTAATGTGTGTGCGCACGTAATTCACAACGCGTTAGCTAGTCTCTCCCATAAGTCGCGCGGGCGCGCGCGCTGTGTGGAAGGCCGCAACCAATTACGTTCTGGTGTTTTCTAGTAGCGTTGTTTGATGCGTAGTATAGATGTTTCTGGATTTTCGGCGTGGTATAAATACAAGTACTCAGCGACGCTCAGTTTGATTTTGAGTCGCGATACATATTGTAGTGCGGTTCGCAGTATTGTGGCGAAGTGTTATGTGTTATATAATCGTGCGGACAATTGTGTTTTATGTTAGCTGACACTTTACTGCGTGTGAACAATTTTTATTTGATTTGTTGTAACAGAGTATCTTGTCGATTACAAACTGTTTAATTGTGATAATTAAAGCTGGTGATTAGTGACTTAATTGATGTCTGTATTTTGTTATCCACTGTACCACACGACGATCAGTTAGACCGTCGTAACAATAATATCTTCATTAAGGAAAACGTTACTGAGGAGCTACTACGTGTAGACGTTAGAAAATATATATTAAGTTGTCAATGTTGAGGTAGTCCGGAAATTTGATGAGGAAGACACAGGATGAAATGGCGCGAAAAATATTGACGATGCTACTGGATGGATGAAAAAAGACGGGCACACCACAGTCGCGATGGATTGATAATGTAAGCTAAGCAGTGATGCTAAACGGACTGAGGTCAGTTGCGACCCAATCGTCCGGTCGGTTGCGACCGAGATGGAAACTGAAACCGGTCAATTATGTCTCGCCTAATTGAGATCGAAAATATCGTCCTATAAGCTACAGACGTAGACTGCATCTATGAAAGGCATGTGAAGTGACGAAGACTCACGCCTGGAATGGTAATGCACTACGACAGATTCCAGTGATTATATACCGTTAAGAAACAATCAACTTCTCTACCAAAGAGTGAACTTTCCGCTGTCGTAAGGCGGAGCCAATCATTATTAATATTTTGATGTTATTATTATTATTATTTCAATCACTTTCTGCTACAGTCCGTTTCAGAAGAAAAAGAAAAACATAACAAAATCAACTATTTAGACATAACCATCACAAGATACAACAAACACATACAATATGCAATATACAGAAAACCAACTTCCACTAACATCATTATACCTAACCATTCTGACCACCCACCACAACATAAAATGGCAGCATTTTATTCGTTATTTAACAAAATGTACAAAATACCCCTAAACAAACAAGAAACAGACAAAGAAAGAAATATAATATACCAAATTGGTTATGAAAATGGATACAATAAAAATACTATGATCAAAATAGAAAATAAAATCAAATACGAAATAAAAACTGAACAATTAAGAATTAATCAAACTGAACAACACATAAATAATAACAACAACAAAAAATGGGCCACATTCACATATATAAATAATAAAATGGCAAAACTAACAAAACTATTTAAAAACACAGATATAAAAATAGCATACAAAACTAATAATAATAAATTACAAAATCTAAATAGCTCACACAACAAAGATAATACAACAACTAACGGTATATACAAAATTGAATGCCAAGATTGCAATAAATGTTATATAGGACAAACAAAAAAACAGCTGAAAAAACGTTATTTTGAACACCTAAATGCATACAAAAAACCAGAAATATATAAATCCAATTTAGCCACACATGCAATAAACACAGGACATGAATTCCCAGACATAACCAATGTAACACTAATAAAACATATACCACACAAAGGCACCATAATGAACATATGGGAAAATTTACAAATATACAAACATAAAACAGAAAACAAACTAATACCTGAACAAATACAAATCAATACAAAACATGACACAATATTCAAAGCACTCAACATTGAAAATACACAAAAAACTAACACATACACCACAATCACACACAATAAAACCAACTTGAAATACCAGAAGCCAACAGGAAGCCACAATAATAATAGTCATCCAACAACACATATGTACTTCACCAGACAAAAAAACCGGAAGGCTGAGGATGGGTACAAGATAGTACCCGAAACATGTTCCAAATAGAAAAATAACATCTTGAGGTAAATTTATGTATAAATATTAAATGTATTATTATTATATACAGAAATTAGCATTATAACTCTATTCATTGCTAGACTAACCTAACCTAACCTAACCTAACCTAACCGAAATTAACCTAACGTAACAAAAATATTGGAAGGAATGGTTTACCCGCACAAATAAAAAAGTTACAGAACTGAAACCCCCGGCGAATTTGGAATAGGAACGTTTCTACTAATCGCAACTATGTGGGCTGAGGGACTATAGAGCCATCACTTCGTCGGATTTGGACCGTTGAAAAAGCTACTGGAGGATGTCAATTAAGCAGTAAGTTGTAGCACCAAGTATGATGTCGATGACAATTAGGTAAAGGGAATAGCATTTTACGGAAGAATGACACAGTCCATCGGATGTTCGGAGAAGAATTATATTGTTACGACGGTCTCCTTGATCGTCGTATGGTACAGCTGAAAACAAAATACAAGACACCAATGAAGTCAGTAATCGCCTGCTTTAATTAATCTCAATTTACAGTTTACAATCAGCAAGTTATTCAACAAGATTTTAGTCCACAATAATTCGAGTTAATCTGTCCACACGCAATAATAATGTCAACTAATAGAGCGCCGCACAATTATAACACTTCGCCACAATACTTCGAACCTCACTTGAATAAATAGCCACTTAAAGTCAAACTAAGCGCCGCTGAATGCTTATAATTATACCCCGCTGATATTCAAGAATAATCCATAATACGCGTCAACACTACTCGAAAACACTAGAGCGTAATTGATTGCGGCCTCGAACACAATCCGCCGATCGGTACGGTCTGGAATAGCTTCGTTTGTTGACGCATGTTAACTGTGACATACGCACAGAAACATCACAGCTGGGCTCTGCTGGGATAGCCGACAAACATATAGAACTTTCTGTAATGGCATGACAGTATGAATAGTTTTATTTATCTGCCGTGAAAGACACGACCTATCTCGGGTTAAAGAGATCCGGAGGTGTAATTATATTTTGCTATCCAACCGCCGTTTGGAGACACACATGTGGCGTCACTATAGAACGTATAATATATCATTATAATGTGCTCACGAGCTCAGTCTGTCTTTCTTAATATGCCGTATTTTGTTTGTATAATGCGGCCTCGTGTATAATTCTCACCCGCATTCTATCGTCATATTTCGCAGAGCAAACGTAATTGGTGTATTAGGCGCATCCGCATTTGCGATGAGAAATAGTTGAGAAACCTTATTGGGACGCAGAAAAATATACATTGTTTGAATATTAGACTGTGCAGAAAATGTGTTTCATACAAAATAATAGAAACAATGTACTTACCATGCCTATTTATTTGTAAACGCGAACAGAAGTATAATATTATATAAAATTTGAAACAACTTAAAACTTACACAAGTCATAGATTTTGTTCAGTTTGTTATATTTTTAGTTTTTCACTAGCACGTAGCACTTGTATTTATTAACATCTTCGTCTGTTTCTGAAGAAAGCAATATCGGATTACTCTCCTCTTCTGATTCTTCTGATGCACCTTGCTTTGTCGTGCCCTCCTGATCTGACGAGCACATATTTCGCACTTTTTTTTATCAATATTCGTGGCCATTGGCATATCGCAAAAGACAAAACACTTGTCTGGATTCTTAATTTGAGACGAATCGACATTGTTCGTTTGCTTCGTTTATACAATAACTCGATAAATATATTTTCTTACTCCAAGGCAACCGGCCTGTACACTTTCAGTAGTAACGGCGAAAGCCCTACTTTTCCGACTAGGTCACTTCTGTTAACTTAGACTTTTTATTAAAGAAAAAAAGCCGATCACGAGTAGTAACACTTAATTTTCTTTTTTGTTTTCCCATTCCCTAACATTATATTCCGCTACGTCAAATAGACGCAATGCGGCGTGATTACCTTTTCCTTTCTGAATTTTATTACGGATAATTTAAACTGAGCCGCATAGGACGATAGAGACTATAACTATTTTACTCGTTATGACTATACAGTATGTTTCTTGACAACGTACGCGATACAGGTAATGAACGACTTTAAAAACAACAGACTAAAGACGACTAACAAGTACAGTAACGGAATGCTACAACAGAGTACTGTTATAAATCTACAGCGTGAACAAATAACTGATGGCGAAGGAGTGAAAACTGCGAACCAAATTACCGGTAAATTTCATTTTACTATTACTAAACTCAAGTCTACCAGTTTAAGTGTTGTTGCCAACTCTGCGATGCACAATCTGACCATACTTATGCAGATCTACAATACAGCATGTAAGTTATATTATTCGTCTATAATGCGCACCCCCTTTTTTGTGAAAATATCCGGGAAAAAAGTGCGCATTAAACACGAAAAAATAGTCCAAAACGTATAAATTAATTTATTTATGAAGTGTTCATTTCTGAATAACCGTACCAAAGAAAATACGGATAATAGAATTAGTAAGACGACTGACTTTTCCTAAGTTTAAACGTATTTAATTTACCTTTGCTAAAAGTTTCCCGCGACTTCAATAGAACGTTTTTATGAATAAAACACAATTAGATTAATTTGCAAACGTCGACTGCAATCACTTCTTACTTGTTCAGTGTTCTTATTCCACTGAGAGATAAAAATTTAAATCTATGGTTAATGTCTTGTCTTTTCTATAATTTTATACAACCACGTTTTTTATTGTATTACCTACTAAAGTTGAAAAATGTAAATTAAATAAATTCTATGTTAATTCAAAGAATTTTACGTTAGAAGAACAAAGTTTTTTTGAAAAATATAATACATAATTTATTAAAACGTACAATTGAAGGTTCAGCATTATAATAATCAGAAACTAAGTAAATTAGATTGCACAGCCCAGAATCAATCCCTTCAACAGCCTATATATTTACATTGTACAACCTCTTTCCCTCTCTTGATATTCACGGAAATCAATTTATAAGTATGCCGTGCTTTAAATCGTATTATAACAAAAGTGCCTGGCTGCGGATACACCAACTAGCGGCTGGTGGCGCGTTGTACTGGCCATGCAACCATCACACTAAACACAAAAAGCTACGCAGTATGCCTTGCTCCTTAACGGACTGTTAAGCAGAGGTATTTTTTTTTATAATAAAAAAGTAACATTTTACTTGCAAACTGCAAAAACTATAGTAATTATATATTTTAAATCATTTGATGTAAATAAATACTGATAGAAAATACATACAAACTGTTAAACTAATTTTATTTATCTGTCATTTACAAACTAAACGGTTCAGAATATAACAAATTCTACATAGACAGGACGTATCTTGAGAAAAAAGTACATTGAACACATAAATGCATGATGCTCCACCATCGAATCCACCTTGCAGCCGATCTCATTGAGGAAGACCGCACATGCGCATACATCAACAACAACATGAAATTCTACACGCGCACACGAAATGCCGGAAATTAGACACATTTAAACAACTACAAGCATACAAACACATGAAAACGCATAGAAAAAAGATCGTAAACCAACAAACACAATTAAATGACACATACTGTTTGAACACACTACAAAACAAACACACAATAACGATTTTTAAAATGACGGCGCCGTCTCCTAAAACAGATTGGTCAGCGCTGATGTAGCTCGCAATGAGCGAAAGCTAGCTCAGCAGGCAATGAGGTAAAATTTTTTATCAACATTACTTATGTTCCTCTTCGGAATATGTGTTTTACTATTTGTGAGTTACACTCGGACTCCTCGTGGACAGCAGAATCCAAGAATACATAAATATATACTAAAACTGAAGCTTTTGTTACTAAATATGAGATTTACAAACCGATAATAAAACTGTTTCTGAGGCCGTAGTCTTACAGAACTTTCATTCTGACTGATGTTGGTATTATACTCAGACGTTTTGGCCTCACCTTTGTGGGGTTTGCCACAGTACTCTGGCTTACTGACGAGCATCTTGTAAGTCGATTCGAAAACCTTTCACTGAAGATGACCCCCGGATATATATCACTTATTTAAAAATAATTAATATAATAATAATGGCTCCCATGTGTACCACCGAAGCAGCTTAGGAGTAGGCAGGGTAGGCTACCTGTGAGCCGTATGGCACACAAGGAAGGGAGTGTGGCCAGCACTACGCTTCAGCCGTCCATTATTATCCCCAGGATGTTATCCTAGGTAGTCATTTTCAACAGGCTGAGTCGACCTGGGGGCTGAAAAACGCACCTTGATTTTATGGAATCGAACCTGGGACCTCTAGATTAGTAGCCAGGTGCCATACCCACTGGTCTACTGAACCGCCCATCATTAAAAATAATTGATGGTATGAAATCCGCTCACAAACACACACACAACACACACTCACACTCACACTCACACACTCACACTCACACTCACACACGTGCGCATCTCGTTTTAAAAAGGAATAAATAAGAATTGTTTTTACTCAAAATTAAATTTTCTATAATTTTAAATAAGTTGTGCTTCTCAAAATATACCGCACGTGTGCGATAAGGTGCATTACGTATGACAAATAATAACACTTGCACACAATACAGCGGGATTGTTTATCAATCCTTTCTATTCGATGCTAAAAACAAAAAGTATTTTTGTCGTGAAACTGAACACAAACGAAGATAACACCAATTACTTTACTTTATAACACGAAGAAAAAAAAAAGTTTACTTTATTGATTCGAGTGACCGGCACCACTCCTGTAACATTAGGATTAGGATTAGGATTGGGGTAGGGATTGGATTTGAGTTTCTTTCTGCTTTTTGCTGCTTTATCCCCCGCTCCCTTGGGACACGTGATATTTGTGACCTAGATTCTGTTTTCCCCCTGCAGAAATTATTTTTTCCGTGTTTCCATTATTCACAACGGTATTAGTCAACTGTTTACAATTTTGTATGTAAAAAGAAACGCTAAAACGTTTGTATAACTAAATTCTCTTTGTATAAAAATCAACTTTAAAAATAACTAAACAAACACTGCCGAAAGATAAGAGGATGAATACTAGATTATACGTAGAGAGGCGGTGTATGTGTGAGTCAATAAATGACAGTATTTGCAGAGCAACCAGTGGCAGGCGTAGAGAGGACTTATCCTACTGCTGTTTTGATGCAAAAATCAATATAATCATTGCTCGTGTAGTTAGCGTCAACATCATAATCTAAGTTTATTGTTTAGAAAGACCAAACTGTACATTTACAATTCGGTTTTAATAAAGACATATTTTTCCTAGGCGTTGGTTTTGAAACAACTTCTTTACCTTCCAAAACGAGATCTTTTTTTAACTTTCTTAGTCAATTTATTCACAACAACATACGTACTCTTTAAAATGCAAATATTTCAAAAACTTTAACTACCGAAGAAGACCTCCTGTGGATGACTGAAACTTTCAGCAAAATGAAATCGCAAAGAAATAGACTACGGCCAAATAGCCCGGATCTTTTAAACTCTTTTTTTATCGGCCATCTAAGGACCACATGCCAATTTCAATTCTTTATTCCTTGTTTTTTCTTTTTAACCAGTATTTTTTCATGTGTACACTATGTCTCTTCTTCCTGTCTTCAGTCCACTTTGAATCTGCGTTTTTCTCTCTCCTTCTCTGCGAAAACCTTCTCTTTCAATTGCTTCTTCTCCGTTTATATTATTTTTTTCTAAATCTTTTTTGTCTTCTTTAATCCACCTTGATGTTGACTTCTTTCGCCACAGATATTTGAAGATCTGTTTTGTTAACCTATTGGCGTCCATTCTATATAAATGTCAAAAAATACTAGTCTTCTTTTTCTCACAGTTTCTGTTAAATTTCCTACACTTTGATATACTTTATCATTACTTCTTAAATGCCTACTCTTTTATTAATAAAATATTTTACTAATAATGAGTAAGAATGTTGTTATTGACGGTCGCACGGGTCGTCACGTTGCACAGTGGAATCGGAATAACTGACACTTGATGAAGTCCAAATAGCAATTAAAAATATCGGTATGGAGAACCATACATGACTTCTATGTTCTAAGCTTTATATTTAAAACCATTTTCAAAATGAAATATTTCGATAGAAACTACTTCTTTCTTCAGCCTTAACCACAGTACTGTGGTCACCAACGTATACCACCTCACGTTAGTGCACTCGATTTTCACTGATGATGGCAGTCGATAGCACTGCCGAAACGTCTGGTTTTGTACAAAACATTGGTGGATCACGGCCAAACAGCCCGGGAAGGAATTTTAACAACAAACTACTTCTTTGTTGTGGATAACGTAGTACACATGACATATAAATAAAAATTATCCCCTCCCACTTCAACTATTATTTTCATTTATAGAAAATTACTCCACCCTCTTCAACTAGCCACTTCATCTATAGATATTCCATCGACGTTTCTACAGTGGATTATTATGACCTTCTTATCAGGATACTTTATTTATCAAAATTAAGTACTTTACTCTTGCTAAAACATAAAACGTTGCTGGCAAACTACCCTTTCCCCGTAACCGATCTTCACCAAAATCAACAGGCCTTGAGTTTTCTACAATTCAGGAAGGTACACAAAAAAATATTTGATTCTGTTTGAATGTGCGGCAGTTATCGTTCGTCATAGAAAAAATTACCGTTCTTAAAACGTAAAGTGTTGCTGGTAAACTACTCCTTTCCCTTAACCGATCTTCACTCAAATAAATAGACCGTAAGTCATATACAATTCAGGGATGTGTGCAAAAGTTATTTGATTCTGTTTGAATGTGCGGCAGTTATCGTTCATCATAGAAAAAAATTACCCTTGTTAAAACATAAAACGTTGCAGGTAAACTACCCCTTTCCCTTAACCGATCTTCACCAAAAACAATAGGCCTTGAGTACTCTACAAGTTTGAATTTTCGGCTCTTATCGTTTGCCATAGAAAAAAATCTACACACAGATAGACACACAGACAGACACACAGACACTTTCCGAAAAATGCCTTTTTTCATGTTTTGATGGTAGTACAATCAGAATCTGCAATTATCTCGAACACGATTTTTTTCGCCATGACCATACTTCCATTTCCTTATGGAACATGGAAGTAAAAATAACACTGTCATACAATTTTTGAAGTTACAATTTGTCTAAGATACAACTATAAATGTCACCTAATTACAGTTTCGTACTAACAAAATAATCACTTTTACTGAACCGCAACAATAATTCCGAAACGCACTACAATATCACCAGGTTATAACGGCTGTATACTATCTTTTATAACTTCTGTATACTATCGCCATTATAACCTCGGGAGCCCGGTTAATTGACGTCGGTCAATTAAACAGGCTGCCATAATATTCACAAAATGTTATATATTTAATTAAAATACAACGTAACAAAACACTTAACTGGAACCTGTGAATTAAGGAATATTAGATTCGTGTTGCCAAATTAATTCACGCATGTTTACGTCCATGACATCTCTTTATTTACATACCTGGTAATTAGCATAAAAGAAAATTAGTTACTGTCTTGTTATTAAAAATTAATTAGGCTTGTGATTTGTATAGTTAAAACATACATATATATACTTAACCTACTTTTCGTTTACTCTATTTCGTTCAACTGATTAGTTAACTATATTAAAAAATAATAACTGCATAATGTATTCATTAATCAACTTGGTTAATTATTTATAAAACTTTGGTAATTCATACCCTCGGATCCGAGATATATCCTTTCTTAATATTAAAGTTAAACAATTTACTTTTGCTGCCATTTGAAGAATGGACTTATTAATATTAGCATGTTATAGTCATTAAAGCTAAATACATCATATTGTTTATTACAAAGTTACAATGGTAATTTAATTCGGCCAGTCTTTTGTATAATTATATTAATTTTATTTTGGTGTCAATTGTCTTTCATATTTTTATTAAGTAATTTCTGAACTACAGAAGTTTGACTTCTGTATCACCTGTATGTAGTATCCTCGGCGAATCGGGGTTGTCTGTAGTAAACGGTGACTATGCGGCTTCTGGTATATCCTGGAGGTCTGAAGAAAGGTTTAATAATGGAAGGTGTTGTTGTCTCTCTCTTTTTGCAAGGTTGATCAGATTCTGGTGCTGGCGGTGGTGAGAAACTTTCACTTGAACTCACTTACTCCGGTTTTCCGCACTTTTACCTTACAGTTAAACTGTTACATATACTGTGATCTTTATCACGTTGACGTGATATTAAATCAACTGCAGAGATGTCATAAACACACACTTAAAACGTATCAAAGATGTTAAACATATTGAAATTACTGATAATATTTGCTATCAGCTTTACTAAGCATTAGCTTAAAGAAACTAAGAGAGTGAATGACATATTCTTTCATTCTCTATAATTTTTTAGTTACTGACTACATTTTCAACTGTGTTGTTCTCGCTGCGGAGTCTGAGTTACAACTAATTTTGGGGGCGCACCGCTGGCTTAGCGAAGTGCGTGTCCGCGCGTGTTGTTATTTACCGGCGCGATGAATAGTTCTTACTTTATTAATTACTATTTTTACGTATTTTAAATTGCTGGTTTATTACGTCTCTCTATACTTTATTACTCGCTGATGAAACAGGAGGTGGTTTACATATTTATTTGTTTAATATTATTTAGTTTTCTATTTATTTCATATTTATTTCATAGGGAGAGAAATTATGTAGTTTCATTTAGGATTATATTATTTTTACCTTTTTTTTTATTTTGTGCTATTTAACCCTATTAAATCGTCACAAGGTCTCCACTGAAAGTTGGTCGGCCGTTGCATGCTTATTTATACTCAGCTGAGATTCAAGAGGAATCTGTCACTTTTTGGATATAGCGTCGAAAAATAATTGCATATAGTTACAGCTGCCTCTGAAACTCGTTAGAATCTGTGTCAATGGGCGACCCTAAACGACGCAGGACAGAATAGTCGACAGTCGTCTGGAAAGGGTGTGTGGAGCGTTGCAACGTGTTAAATGTCACGTGAACACTTTTAACATGATAATGTTTTTAGGCTGGGGGTCATTCCACAAAAATGTAACGTCATCGAAAATGTAACGCTTCCACACTTTCGATTCTGCACAGTCTAGAAATTTGATATGTAAACGCATCAAGACAGAAATAATCTCTGTTGACATTGAGTTTAGCAAACGTTTTAGTGAGAACAAATTTGGTTTTGCATGCTCTGTTTGTGATCGTCTGTAGTTTGGAAATGACTTACGTAATCCACCAAACGTAATCCACATTATACGTTTCAATAGCCTAAAAACATTAACATGCTTCGATGTTTCGGTTTCGTCGAAATTGTTTTTTTTTTTTGTTATGAATCATGGGAACGTATTACTGTCTATACGAAACTCCGTTCCAGAATTCCAATATATAATTATAAACCATTATATCAATATATAGTGACTAATAATAATGTGATATATTTATTACACACATACTCATTGCTTACTAATGATATCTATAATTTCAATCTTCTATTGTAGTGTATTCATTGTTCACAGCCTGAAAACACCATACCTTTGTGCTATGGTAGTTTAGTCTGTGAACAATGGATACACTACAATAGAAGATCAATATATAGTGACCACGCTAAGTGGACAGCTATAATGTGCTCTAGTTAAGTGCGTAAGCGTCCTACTTGTGAACTTAGTTATCACAGCTTGGTTATTGCTCCCCTGGTGCCAGTAACATCTTCAGTTCCTGCAGCGCTTTCAGGGGATGATAACGCTTACTTTCGGAAACAACAATGTACTGACTTAAAATCGCAGTTAATTTTCTTCTAATTGATACCTCGTGTGTAACGGAATAATTATTTTCCCTTGACCGACGCTTCTGGACCGTACAGGAAAGAGAGCAGATGCAACGCGTTAACTGGACCGGGATCCAGCTAAGTGAACTCAATACAGCAGTTCCTGTGAACGTAACTAGTACAAAGCAGCAGCAGCAGCTTGTAGCAGTCGTTTGACGACGTTTTACCTATTACAACTGCTCCTGTGCAAGTCAAGTCACAAAGAAATAATTTATTTCTCTCTCAGCGTCTGTTGTTGACTTTGTGTGGTCATTCTTGACGCCAGCAAAGCGTGTAATGAAAACTCCACCTGTTTTTGCACTTCCACAATTGTTAACTGTGAATGCCAAGTTAATGCACCAGTTATACGCACAAAAGCTTGAAACGCTTCTGAACCAAAGTGAAGTTTTTTACAGCGGTTTTGAAAGATGATAATCGTTTCATTAAGTATACAATACAACAGGGCCTGATTAATTTAGAGACAAAATCATAGTTATCTTTGACGAGAATGTGAATGAATTAGAACTTATTTTAAGTAGGTTGATTTGGATTTAACATATAGTGAGACACTAATGACATAAACTACGGAGCAGAGGGTGTGGAAAAGTTGGAGTCACCGAACTAGTGTAGTGTGTTGAGAGTATTGGTAGAAACAAGTGTCACGATTCTATACGAAGCGCGATCTATACATTCAAGGACACGTAAACAAGTCACTTTAGCGTGTCGAATAATAAAGCTCAATATAGGCAGATACTTTAACGTTTATAGAAATATTATTATTCCTAATCGTGAATTCACACATTGATAAAATGTAATCAGTAACTCAAGTTATTTGGTATCATTTATTTTTGAGAATGGGAAGGCATCATAGATTTAAACAAGTAAAACTTAATTGCTTATTCAAGCCTCAATTTTTCCGATTTTTTAATTCATATTTTAATTGAATGTGTTTGAGAGTAACTTTTAGCAATACCTGGTCTACATTTCAGAAGACGTTTTCAAAAATTTTGGTTTCAGATAATTGGAGCTATCTTATTTGCTAATCAGATTGCAATATTCATTTTTTTCTGAGTGCAAGTTGATGCCATTAGTTAATGTACACCAATCATGCTACAAAAGTTAAGATGCTACAAAATTCGTCGGGACAACACCAACTTGTTTAGATCTAACCAAAGTTGCAACTTTGGTTAGATTAAATAACAAAGCCATCCCGATAGTCGACTCTGTAATATACTTGGACATTATATTACAAGCTAGTGAGCTAGTAAGCTAGTAAGCTATTCTGACAACTGGCTTGGAACTTCATTGCAACTAGTTACAATGTATTTAGCAATTTTGTCCTAACACATAAGTTAACAGTGTGTAGGATAAGCTCCAACTGCAGCATTCCTCAGTACAGTTACACTTTGTTCATATGCTGAGAATTACTATACATATTTAGTTCACTAATTTAAATGGTTTCTGTGTCTGCAATCGCCGAACGGGTCCATCATTATCAAGCAGTTGTAGCATTTCAATGTATTCGTGTTCATGAAGTCTTCTTTCATATTTATCCGGAACCCGTTTAATCTCGTCAGCAATCGTAGGCACTTTCAGGTCCCGATAAATGTCATCATTTCTTACGTACCATGGTGCATCCACAATACTGCAAAGAACCTTATTTTGAAAAGTTTGAATTCTTTTAATATTACATTTATTAATAAAACCTCAAAGCTGTACACCAATAAACCCAAACTGGTTTCAATACTTTGTATAACAACAGCTTGTTATGCTGCGACATCTCAGAGTGTCTTCCATACAGCCACCACATCTTCTACAATTTTAATCCAACTTCTTCAAGTTTCTTCTTAACATACTCTTTCCACCTAAGTTTGGCATCCAGTGTCATGCCCAAGTACTTCACTGAGCTTGCGTGTGGAGTTCTTTGTTTATCGATTACGGTTGGTGAATAATTTATTTTCCGGTTAGTGAAATTTATATGAGCAGACTTGGTTTCGTTCATCTTGAGGCGCCATTTTTTTTCGATCTAGTGACGTACTGAACTGCTGATTGCTGAGCATCTGTTGCTGCTTATATACTAACACCAGTAGCTAGTGAAGGAGTGTCATCAGCAAATGTAGCTGAAGAAGATTATAATTGTAATTTCCGCTGGGCTTACAACATAACACTCTAATACGTTATTTTTAAATACTCATACAATCCTGTAAGCAATTATGCTCATTGTTATGTATTAACAAATTGCATAAATAAAGGCAAAAAAATAATGTGCATTTTTCGATTTAGCTTTACAGTACAACTGCATAAATAGAACGCTCAGCAGTCAAAAGATATGCCATTTTAAAATAGTAATACGTTCTCAAAATTGGCGGTATGTCTGTGGCCAAAGCGGAGTGTTCCGTTAGTAAAATGACCTCATCACATTCTTTCCGTATGTACGTGACATTGCCATAGTTAGTATTCATAACAGACTACTGTCACCGTTAATGAAGCCGAATTGTCGTTTCATTGTCATTCTACTATCGGTATACGGCTTTAAGTGACGTACAGAAACTACTACAGAAATATTTTACAACTCGTGTCGTTTTTTTATTGCTGACGTAACAGTTAAAGCCAGACAGTCATATCAAATATACTTTGTACTTATTAATAGATGTGTCGAAAGCTTTTGATAATGTGAAACGTTCGCTACTCTGGTGGTTAAACTTTGTACTTATGTAAACTTTTTACTGTATACCGCATTGCAGTCGCGTGCAGTGACGTCATTTTGTTCTGCCCGCTATCTGCTGCCAGCTTGATTCAGGCTAGCAGCAGTCAAAGTTAGTTAGTTACTTGCAAGACTCCGAGCGGGCAACTAGCCTCAGTTCGCCAGCCGCGGCTACATTATTTTCATTATTTCTAAATTTTAGCATGATCATCATGCGCTAAGTACTTGGGCGATCTCGGCCTTTACACACGATTATGTATTTCAATATTTAACTCTATTTTACTTATCCGGCATTATGCCGCGCTAAATTGCACGCGCCAGCAACTATCTTCTGACAAATTCTCAATAAACAATTAACTCTAAAAACATATACAGTCCACTTCGTTATTTCATTTCACACCAGCTACCTCAACAACTAGCGTTCTAAGACTAACTTAAGATTTCATCGAGAGCGTCTAAGACGCAACATCTGGAGTATAATAGAACGAAGGGGTTTTCCTTCGCAATTAATTAAAGTTCTTAGCAGCTTATATTACAAGATAGCGGATGTCGTGCATTTTAATGCTAAATTATTAGAAGACATTCCTACAAATAAAGGTGTGAGACAATGGTGACCTATTTCACCGACACTTTTTAATATCTACATGGACGACATATTTTTTGGGCGATGGACAGTTACAGCTGACTCGGGAATATCACTTCAGCGAAATATTCATGTGAATGCATTGCTTTACGCAGATGATACAGAAAACAGAAGACCGGTTACAAACGGCTATATTTGCGTTCAATAGCATCATACAAGCCTATGGGCTACAGATTTCTGCTACAAAATCTAAAACAATGACATTTTAGGGCAGGTATCGTATAAGAACTAAGATAGTCGTGAATAATCAGATTTTGGATCGGGTTAGACATTTTAAATGCCTGAGTTGTAATATCTCGTAGGGAACTGATATTGATTGGAATAGTAAGCTATTTTAGATAATTTAGAATCATCTCTGGAAAGATTCATAGGTACCTAAAAAAATAAAACACGGAAGATTAGCTTAATAGAATTTTATAAAACTGTGGCTGTCTCCACATTCCCGTATGCTAGTAAGAGATGGACTCTTGGTAAAACCACACCCTAAATCCAGACCATCAGTAGTCCCTACGGCAGGAGCTCTTTCTGAAGCTCGGAACGTAGTATACGAGCGGGCGACGGGCAAGCCCTTCGTCCCGCACAGCAATTGAACTTGCTCTTGGTAAAAGGGACGTGCAGAGAATTCACGCAGCCGGAATGAAATTTCTAAGTGGGACGCAAGGTTGTTCTCTATTGGATCGGAGAAGGAACGAGGATATTAGATGCGATTTAAACATTGTATCATTGCACCAGAAGATGGAAGACCACAGAAGGCGACGGTGTGAACACTTGAATCCCATGCCTGATATCCGTCTACCTGTGGCTGCCTTGGGTTATCAACCTACTGGAAACATGCATACTGCGATGTTGGTAGACCGAGGAGGTGTTGGGTTCCGGAACAGGTCTAAAGCCTAGTCCTTGGAGTGGTGATGATGATGACTTTGTACTTTATATAAATATAAATGATGGGTATCATTCATGTTGTAATCGTAAACGTATATAAGGTAGATGCAGCTAGCACAGAACACACGTTTGTCTAATACACGAGTCTACGAATTTGCGATAACTGAGTGTACATAATCGTATTGTTTGATAACAAAGAGAATTTGTGATGGAAACATGCGGGCGGCCTTATCTTTCCTCCCCAATTGTAGCAAAAACCATTGTTTGCCTTTGTTGTAAACACAGACTGATAACGACGACTTTATCGTCTCAACTTTATTGTTTCACTTTAATGTGTTCTTGTACTGTCTTTGTTACATCATTCCATGAAATAAAATCAAAATGGGAGGAATTTCTCAATGCGAAACAATGAGAATTGAGAATCGTATGTGGTTAACAATCTTTTCTGAATAATTTTTAATTTGATTGAGGTTATATTTTGAGAATAAGAATTATTTTTTAAATGATGTATTGAATTCTATTGTTCTATTCTATATAATATTCAGCGCCCGCGATCTCTCTCTATCTCAAGTATCTCTCCGCTCATGTAGCGGTGTCGTAAGATCTGCCAGTGCGCTTGGATGTAGTCTTAGCCTCGTGTTGTATCGCGAGCGTTTTAACATTTTCATAAAACGTAAAAAATTTAACAAACGCTTGTAAGGCATAATACTTTATCTTAAAACAATATTTTAAGTGATAAAAAACTACCTGTTTTGCAAAAAAAAAAAATCATATAAACTGACACATTTAGTTTCGTCTGAATAAAGAGAATATCTTTACGGTAAATAGAGGAAGGTTTTAACTGTCTTCCGACTTAATACAAAAAGCCATAACCGTTACTTGCCGCTATAACTGCAGATGGTGCCCGAGTTTATATTGGCCACTTAATTGTTTCAAGTGACCAATCCCTAATATTAGAAGCAGTCTCTCTTGACTTTCCCCTTGGGTTTTCTGTATTTTCTGCGCCCTTTGAACTGGTGACACTTGTAATCTCATTTCTGTTTTCATTATCTACTACTCCTTCTCGTTAGGTAAAATTTTCTCTCTTCCTATTATTATTCTCAAACGTATTAATAGACTATTGTTTGACATTTACACACACTAAAAAAGGTTTCAAAGTTTTTAAAATTTAATTTACTTTGTATAAAGAAGTACATGTATGCATAATAAAGAGTTGGCCACACATTTTTTAACATTTAAAGTTGTTCTGTTTTTTACTGACTCGGGCCGCCTGTCTATGACAATAATTACCTTAATTAATAATAGAAAATAAAGACGCATTTTTGTAGTGAATTTAATATTATTTAAGGGTTCAGTAGACCAATGGTTTTGGCGAGTCTGGCTATAAATTCTACAGGGATCGGGTTCAATCCCCTACAGGTAACGGGTTTGATCCCCTACAGGTATACGTTCGATCCCCGGGTGTACCATAAGATCAGAGTGCGTTTTCGGCCTCAAGTCGCAAATCTCATGGAAATGGTTACCTAGAATAACATTCTGCGGTTACTGGCACACCACCTTCTACGTACCATATTAATTATTTGCAAGCCGAAAATAAGGCAGCCTACCTGCCTAAACCTATACTGTTTAGGCTGTAAATATAAGTTATAAATATTATTATTTTAAGGTAATCGCTGCGGTTATCCCTATCAATCTTCTTGTTAAGAATCGAAAGCTGTCAACATCAGGAAAGCCGAGGTCGGCGAGGAGATGGAAAACCTACAAAAAAGATCCGTATCGTTCAGAGATGGCAAACAGGTTGTGACGAGGTGACGAGAGGGCGCTGCGCCGCGGTGCTGATCAGACACGCCTGGCCGTGATTCGAAAGAAAGCTTGGTGAGGTAAGTTTTCATCTGTCGTATCTTCTGAGCGATCAGTAAAGAATATGTCCGACCCTACCTCTATAGGTGTGGGACCGTGTATAGAGGCTGCGTATATTGTCCGCCTGTCGAAGAAGAGCACATTGTCTTCAACTGTGACAGGTGGGCTACGAGAAGAGCGTCCACCTGGTCGCGAATATCGGATTGACAGCTGGGGGTAACATCGTTGGAACCATGCCCAGAGGGTAGGACGTCTAGAATCGAATAGTATACTACGCAGAGAGCATGTTTCAGGCGAAGAACGGATCTTGATCTTCGTCTGTAGATCAAGTAGACCAATAAAGTTATTAGCCCATTGGGCGCAGAAAACTGTCTAGTCTGAAATAGTGTCGTAAACGGTACTAGGCTAGTGCTCAATCGACAGAGGGGTGGTTAGTGGTTAGGAACTTGAAATGAGAGTCTGACGCTTTGCGCCTAGATACATTATCCCTACTTAAATATTATTATCATTAATTAAAATAATAACAATAATAATATTATTATTATTACTTTGTGTTTGTAAGTAATTTAAGAAAGAATTGGAAGTTATCAACATAATACTATTTTTTACGTCACAAGTAATAAGTGAATATTGATGTAATTTATTATAGGTTAAACGTTTCCCATTAACTATATTTTAATTTCAAAAAACCTAAAAAAATTCGTAATATAGGCTATTTTAAAGAATGCAATGCTACTGCATTTAAGTCAAACAATTGTTGTATTCAACAAGAGTAGTGATTCTGTGGTTCTGTGAAATGACTATGTAATCTGTTTATTAAAACGGAGGAAGACGTTGTTTTCAGCGCATAATTTAGCTTAGTAACCTACGTGTTGTTTGTACGAGTAATAGATGAAGAATGTGGGAACTGGAGACTGACCATAAATCTAACTAAGAGGGACTACCTAATAGTTAGGAAATAACTCAATATTAGGAGACACTGAGATAAAATCATAGACAGTATTGTAAATGTCTTGATGTGAAAATAACAAATAATGGTCGCAGCAAAGAGGCAATCACTACTACAGTCAATCAAGAAAATGATGCTACACGTCACAATGATGTTGTATTGTTAAATAGTATTAACAATACCTTTTGTAATATTAAAATAAAGTTATACATAACCAATGTACAAAGTACTGCAAAATATGGTGGTGAATTGTGGGTTATTAGTAAAAAGGATGAATCTAAAGTACAAGCTATGGAAATAAAGTTCTTCTTCATTACGACAGCCCAACGTGGGCACTGGCTTTCAACCATCTTCTCCAAAGTCTCCTGTCCATTGCCGTCTCACATCCATTCTTCCGAGATCTAGCACATCATCCAACTATCATATCCTAGTCGGCCCCTCTTTCCGCTTTTATAGTCTTGCGCACTGAGGATTTTTTCTTTGGCATACGCTGATTGTCCATCTGCTCTAGTTGACCCAGACATTGTATTAGTTCATAAAAATAAACTACTGGCGTAGATGTTGCCACCTGATAGGAGCTTACGAAATAAGAAATTCAGAAATAAGGCGCATGGGAATCAGTATTAACATACTAGAAATCGCTGAGTGCAAGAAGTTGAGGTGGAATGGCCGTGTGCAGAGAATGGACGACGAGAGGTCCTTGGAATAATCAAAGAATAACCAGAAAAACTCCCAAACACAGAAGGAAGAAAGAGACAGATCAAGAAATCTATATGCAATTAATAAACACTTCCCAACCCTAGACTCTTTCCTGTAAAAATTACACTGGAAACATCAATAGGACAACCAAGAACACCTAAAGACCGTCCTTCCTCATTAGCCGCATACTGGCTACTGCCGATGGGCCTCCATTAACAAATGTACGCACACAGAAACAACGAATTAAAACATCGCAACACATACCTCACCACAGATGAAATTGATCCCCTAAATCCATAACTCTCCCACACTTCACACCTAACACTATGCCTTCTGAATTGAGTCCCCCCCTATCCCTTGACGCCGCATTGACACCACACTCCATCTTTAGCGTTCTGCGCTATTCGACCCTACCGTTTCTGTTTACTAGTTTGGCACTCCTATATTGATTCCCTCCGATACCCATTTGGTTGTCGACAATACATTCACACACAGACACACATTTTCTCTTTCGTCTAGGTGCCTCCACCTTCTAAGCCTTCGGCCCGCGCTGGCGTGCATCTCTACATTTCAATACAATCCCAGCTGAACGGGACCGTCCCCAAAACAGCCTGAGACTTCCCCCCCCCGTACAAGTCGCAAACAGCACAGAAAAGACCAAAGAAGAGTTAAACATCACTTTAGAAAATAAATGATTGGTACATGACGTACAAACGGACTGCAGGCTTTAGAAGCTGGAATGCAAGAGAAGGCGTCAGTTGCAAAGTCGCAAAGAAGAATCGCGTATAATCATTAAGTCACATGTTATCAAACGGTAAAAGTCTACTTGTTACTAATAATTAAATAAAAAGTTAAAATTTCATGTTTAAAAATATAACTAGGATCCATTACTACCTACTTGTTACACGTTTCTAGGAATGTGCAAAATTATGCACATTCTCTTGAATGAACAAGAGATTATGCATAAAGGAAAGCGAGTTTCAAAAGTGGCAGCAATTCTATATCAACCAGCAGCAGGAGAGAAGAGAAGTTATCTCTGCTTCCGTTTTGATGCAAATACCAATAATCCCTGTTCGTGGAGGTAACGCCAACTTTGTAATCTCCGATTTATTGTTGACAGCAGTCAACCAGTTCCCTAGTGACTGGTTTTATTATAATCAATTTTCAGTTACCTTGCCTTTGTGTGCCACTTAGTTTCCTGAAATTGTAAGGCAAGCAATCTCTGCTACGAAAATAGAGTCAGAGTTCTGTCTTTGGTTTTGAATGTTTTAGCCAATTTACTTATCGCACATTTTTAGGCGTTAGAAAGTTGCCAAAATAAATTTATTTGACACTATATTTTAGAGTTAATCAGGTTACTTTAGCTGAGGATGAACGGTAGATCAAGTATGACTTATAGATTTGTGGAAAATACAAGAACAATGGAAGGAGTGGAACTTGACAATAAACTCAGACAAAATATAACAACTTGTCAAGTAAACCCTCTGCTCAAACTGCCTCTATTGTAATATTATTTACCTGACATTTCGATCCCTACAATCTGAAATCGTCATGAGAAGCTGTGAGTGGAGGTTGAAGACATCTTCTAAAGACATCCTCTGAAGACATCTGAGGACAAACCCAGATTCTAGGGATTGAACGTCAAGTAAAAATATATTACGGTTAAACCCGCTCGAGAAGAGGCTTTGCGTAACAGAAATCGTCTATCACTTAGTTTTAAAGGAAATAATTTGTGTTTTTGAGAATCAAGGAAAAATTTGCCCATTACTAGAGAAATTATACGAGCTGAAATGTTCGAAAGCGTTAATAGGGAATTTTATATATAGAGGTGTGGAACAGTTTAATTTCTATTTATTATTTAAAACGGAAATAGTCCTGAAGCAGTCTGTATTAGACTGGAGCAGAATCGGACAATCGTACGATTTAATAACTAAGTTATGATTGTCATATTTCCCGGGAAATGTGTTTTTATCATAAGGAAAGTAACGCCCGCGACGAACATTTGCCCAAATTAGCAACGTTATCAATCATTACAAATGGTCGCAAAGCCTCCTGTTAAAAAATGTGTTTGTTACGTTGGGCATCAAACACCTTTATTTAAGAAAGTTGAGTAAATTATGGAACTGAAGAAGAATTTTGGAATGTGCACATAAGAAAAGTATTGAATATCACTTAATACAAAAGAAAGGAAATTGTGTATTTTTCATTTAGTTCTCCTATTAATGATTATTATTTTGCAATTATTACTATAACCCATTCAATCAACTTGCGAGTTATGATTATTTGGGTAAGAAACAGCGGAAGTCTCCAGAATTGCAGGGAATGGTATCAATCTTAAAAGAACCCCCTGCAATTGTAATAATTGTAATAATAATCATAATTGTTATTATAATAATAATTATTAATATTTGTAGTTAAAGAGAAGGGAAATGCGTTTAGGCACGAAGGGTGGGATTCCCATCTCAAGAGCACTGCCCACTGAAATCTCTTCTCTGGTGATCGAGAACTTGCCTGACACCGTTTGGCATCATGTTTTTGATTAAAAATCCATAAATAAATCAGCAAGGGTTTTTGTGTTGGCATCTGTCACTGAACGTCTAGCTCTTGCTTCGTAATGGAAGATGTCTTTTAGTGTGAATTCTGTTCTGTAGGATCCGTTAATTATCACCATACGTCCCTTTCTCACACCATTCCTTATTCCATCCTTAAATACGTATAATACAACTATGCTCCATGTGGTGCAGAACTCGCTCATTATTTTAAACGGAGTACAATTATTATCACAAATATTTCTATATTAAATACTTTATCAATTATAGAAAACTTGATAAGAAACCTAATTACTTCTTTAGTAATATTAGAATTGAAGAGCACAAAGCATAAAATAAACACTAAACATTTGGATTTGGGTTACAATTTCTTTTAGTTTAACATTTTGATCCTTTTTTGGGCCAAAAAAAAGAAGAAGAAGAAGAAGAAGAAGAAGAAGAAGAAGAAGAAGAAGAAGAAGAAGAAGAAGAAGAAGAAGAAGAAGTTGATTTTTAATCCTTAAAAAACGAAATTAATTTGTTTCCACAGTGTAGGCCTATATGATTCAACACTTCAATGAGACTTGATATGGGAATTTCATAAAAGATTTATTTAAACTTTATCCAATTCTAGTTGCAACTTTTATTAACTTAGTTATAACGGTGTTGTTTACGCGTAATTAAACTGTGTATATCTCCAGTTCATTAATAAAGTTGATAGTAAACTAATCTGCTCAGGTAACACAGCATCTCTGTGGCTGTAATGAAGTAGTAAATTGTGTCGACGCTCTCAAACGTAATTGATGCGATTATTAATTATGCTGCAGGTAGCTGTATGTGTGTGTGTGTGTGTGTGTGTGTGTGTGTGTGTGTGTGTGTGTGTGTGTGCGCGCGCAGGGGGGATTTGAAACATTTTAATTAGAGCATCAATTGTTGCGCAGATGCGCATAATTGTGCATGCAACCTAATTTTAAATGAGACCAAATTGGTGAGGAAAAAGAATAATATTACTCGTATTATAGTAGACTGTTTGTTATCTAAATTAATTTAGAATAAGGATTACTTGGGTGTACATAACTTGGAGTAGGCTGCATATAGTGTTCGTAATATATTAAAATGATGTGGATATTGTACTACTTCTTCTTCTCCTCCTCCTCAATCTACAAGTTAGTGGGTTTCTTCCTTTCTGAGAATATCCTCTTGTTCACTACATACTTTGTTCACTCTTTAACTTCAAACATTTAGGCTACTCCTGTAGAGGCCTTTCCTTTCCACCACGCCCCTGGACTAGGGTTGTGACCCAGGTGAAATTTAGTAGCAGGTGACCAACTGTATAGCTTCTGCTTTCCACAATAAATCCAATAAAGATCCTTTTCTAACCTAATCTCCGTTATCATTAGTTATTATTAGTCCGAACCATTAGTTATTTTTTCTGTCCATTATATTCTTAAGACCCTCTTCCAACATGGCATCTTAAAAGATTTTAGTTCTTCTTGAATTTTCCTCAAAACCATATGAAACCATATGGACGCCAGATGAAATATCGAACTTCACCTTTCTTTAGTAATTGTGTTTCCTTACTTTTTGAACTGGTCAACACAATACATTCATAAGTTCTACTTATCGTCTTCTATACAAAAAATTAAAATTATATCAAAGCTTTATTACGGCAAAAAAATATTTTAGAAATGTATTTACAGGTTTTCAATTTTTTGACAAAATGAAGTAACTTAGGAGTGATAACAAAACTTCACGTTTCTTTCAACAAATAGGAAGATAAGGTTACTTCCTTTCAATTTACCCTTTACTTAAAAACAGAAAACGACTCTTTACAGCATCCAATTCAAAAGAAATATATTCTCGTTATCGTCACGTCAACTCATATTATCTGTGTTTTATTTGTTTTCTATACTTACGTTCAAAAATCATTGTTTTACTTAAAAAAAGTTATTACTACCCTGGTAGAAAATTTAAACGCGCTGTTTACAATTTCAAGTAGGGAATAAAGGAGGAGTGAATTTCAGTGAGTCGGTCTGAGGATTACAAAAGTAGACATAGACACGAGGAGGAAACCGAGAGGAAATAAGTCGTAAAATTGTAGATACCCTAAAGTTTATATATATATTGAAACGAATGGAACCGCCTGGAACAATCGAGAGCTTCCTCCACCCGTGGCTCACCCAAGCCCGGCAGGTATGTGTTTCCTTAAAGCCGCAATAAATTACGTTCTAGTGTTTCGAGTACCTGTTGACTTGTATTATGGATTATTCTGGAACAGTTGTGCTATCTATTTAAACAACGGCAGCTGCCGCTTAAGAGTCAGTTTAGGTGGCGATTTATTCAAGTGAGTTTTGAGTATTATGGTTTGAAGTGTTATTGAGTTATAATTGTGCGGGACTTTATTAGTTGACACTATTATTGTGTGTGGACAAATTTTGCTGGGATTATTGTACAAGTTGATTATAAACTGTATTTGTGATTAATGAAAGCTAGTGATTAGCAACTTGATTGGTGTCCGTATTCTGTTTTCCACTGCACCTTACGACAGTCATTGAGACCGTCGCAACGATATATATATTGAGATAAACTCGTTTCCCTATAGATTAAAATAGTATTGAAAAGTCGAAGATCGAATAAGTGTTAAGCTATGTATAAACCAAAAGGAGAATAAACGGTATAGACCAAAAGGAAAAACGGTACTTGAGTTGCATTTCAGTGAGGTGAATGGAAAAGGTAGAGACAACAGTAGCTCGTATTAGATAAAGAAGTCTTAAATGGTTTGATAAAGTAATGGGAATGAGGGATGAACCATATCCGGAGCAGACATTCAAGCGATTACGCCAGACAGACGTTAGAGAGGAACACACATAAATTGTAAATAACTTCTTCTTCTTCTTCTTCTTCTTCTTCTTCTTCTTCTTCTTCTTCTTCTTCTTCTTCTTCTTCTTCTTCTTCTTCTTCTTCTTCTTCTTCTTCTTCTTCTTCTTCTTCCTCTTCTTCCTCTTCCTCTTCTTCCTCTTCTTCTTCCTCTTCCTCTTCCTCTTCCTCTTCTTCTGCTTCTTCTTCTTCTTCTTCTTCTTCTTCTTCTTCTTCTTCTTCTTCTTCTTCTTCTTCTTCTTCTTCTTCTTCTTCTTCTTCTTCTTCAAGTATCAAAACAAGAATATCTTCTATTTTCTATTGTATTGTATTTATTGTTTATAGCCTAAAGGTACCATAATTTATAGCCTATGGTACCTTTAGGCTATAAACAATAAATACAATGCAATAGAAAACTGAAATTATAGGTACCATTAGTAAAATAATAAGTGTATGTATATAATAAATACATCACATTATCATTAGTAAGAATATCTTGTTCCGGTCTCAAATAGGCAAAGATTAGGGCTGGTCACTCCACCGCTTCCTCGGACGTCCCACATCTCTCCGTCCCCTAGGCTTATAATTTGATAGTTGTTTGGGGATGCGGCAGTCATCCATTCGGCAAAGATTGGATAAAACCCACCAACTCACCCGATACGGGGCAAAAATAATACATAACTACATAAACAATGGAGTCAGCCCAGCCTTCACCATAGTACTGTGGGCCTAACGTACGACAGACCACGTTAGGTTGAATCGATAAAACCTACCACTGAAGATGGCAGCCAGTGGTGCTGCTGAAACGTATGGTTTTAATAAAAACCTTAGACCACGGCCAAACAGCGCGGCAGATAATTTAAATTCAACTGACACAGGTAATGAAAGTCTTAGAACCACAATGGAGTACGGATCGTGATACGGAAGAAGAAATATGTTGTGTTATTTCGATATTGAGGGAAGGGAAATGGCCTCTAGGCACACAGTACTGAAATAAATTCGACGAAAACGACGCAGTGAAACCAGTCTGCAAAGCCAACAGAGTTAGATGTTGTCAATGGTGCTACTTTCAAAACCAGTACTTTATAACGTGAGTTTGTTACTAGAGCTGACGCACGCTTGTACAGCGGTATAAATGTTAGTCACAGTTAAATTGTGTCGTCCGTTACTGTGAAAGTTGCTAAACTACACACAGTACTGTAGTTATATGTATGATGGCTGAGTACAGTTAGTCACACAGTTTATCAACTCCGCAAACTTATACCTACTGTTTCTACTGTTGATTGTTATATGCGGATTGTGTATAACGTATTTGTAAATACTGTTACGTAATACGGTACATTGTCGTACATTCGATAGTGTCGTTCGTTCTACAAGCTCCTCAACTACCCAACCGGTGTGTGTTTCTGCTAAGGCTGAGCTGAAGTATCCTCTACAATTTTCGAGTGCTTGTTAAGCACACATATTATGGGACCCTCGAGACTATAAATAGCCTACGCCTGCCGCTTAGTTGGCAGTTTACATTGGGCGATTACTCAGTGCGTTTGAAGTGGATGTTAGTGAAAAGTGATGATTGTGCGAGACTCTATTAATTGACATTATTATTGCGTGTGGACAAATTGAATTTGAATTATTGTACGAGTAAAATCTTATCGAATAACTTGTTGATTACAAACAAACTGTCATTTGTGATTAATTAAAGCTTGTGATTAGTGACTTCATTGTTGTCTTGTATTTTGTTTTCCACTATACCATATGACGATTGGGTAGACTGTCGTAAAATATTTAAAACGTAACCACATATTTTCATGAGCGTTGCATAACTCATAAATAATTTTGAACAATTGAATTAATTAATCATTAAAAACTCTTACATAAATACGTCAACATAACGTAACTGGATATGCAGTGTCTTCCTCTTGTTATTGTTGTTGTTGTTAATCTTGTACTGTTATGTAGAATCAGGGTTTCTTCTTCTTCTTCTTCTTATGCTCCTCCTCCTCCTCCTCCTCCTCCTCCTCCTCCTCCTCCTCCTATTCATCATCTACCTCATCATCATCATCATCAACCTGGAGTTTGGTGGGTTTCCAGTTTCTTCCCTTCCTTGGGCAGTCTCTTATTCACCACGTAGCTTATTCCGTCATTTCTCTCATCCATGTACTCATGAAAACGTTTCTTTAAATATGGTAGCTTTATACTTTGAACCACCCTGCTTCTCCGTTCCTCAGTGGGTCCAATCAACGTCCTAGTTTCACCCACTCAGGGACTGTTTCAGCCAAAATGTCACACTAACTTCGTTTAGGACCCACTCTACTTTTCGTCTCACTTAGTATATTCTTCATAACCATTTTAACAAGTAGATCCTCGGCCATTCTCTCCAAATGCGTGTGCCACTCTTGGTGCTATATGGACATTCTATTTTGTATATTCCATTTTTGTTGTGAACGTTGGATTTAGTTTTAGGCTTATTATTATTCCGGTTGTACAATGTTTACACATTTTCCGGAACCAAAGATTACAGAAGTGACTGAATTCTCATTTACCTTTATTGAATCCATCCGGCTGCAATCTATTTGGTTTTTTAACATTTACTTTATTCCAATGAATGGGGAGTTGGCCCATTGCATTAACCCCCAACCTGGAGGACAAGGCAATTTTTAATCAAGGTTTACTTCCATTAGCCTTTGATAAACCAATATCCGACTACAAGGCAGCAGCTGATAATTTTGTTCCGCCCCGGGTATTTTATTTCCCCGGTACCCACCATATCTGGTGAGCATACTCCTACCCGCCACATCGGGAGACACCCGATGGGAGACTAACAACTCCACAAGGGTAGTTTTAGGATTGATTTTATTAAAAGCTATATAAACTGTATTATAAATCATTTTTTGTTAAATTCGTTTGTTATTTATTATAAAACTACAACAGTCCAAATTACATTTTACATTTGTTTTCTAAAATAACAACTGTAGAGCAGATACTCTTATAATAAAGTTTAAAAATTCCACACATTTGGATTTGTGATAAAATTATCTATAGCTTGACTCCACTTTTTCATATTTTGATCAAATTTGTGAACAATTTTTATTAGATCTTTTGGGATCTAAAACCATTTAAATTTCCTAAACTTAACACCACATTGAGACTAGTTAAAATTTTCTTTAATTTGGTAGAGCACGTGAATCATAATTGTCTTCCAATTTTAGGCCTTAGTGCTATACAAATTTGTAATTTTTCAAACTGAACACTAAAATCAGTTTTGATTAAAATGATGTTAAATTTGTTACCCCACACGGTATTTTTCAAATTTTTTTACAATTTTGCCCATTCATATTTTTTCCACTTGATTCCCTATTTCTTAGGGGATTAGTTTTAAAAAAAGTTGCTTTCTAAATGAAGAATAATATGGACACGAATGCTAAGTTTTACGAAATCGATTGATGCGTTCAAAAGTTATAATGAGACATGTCCCAAATAGACGGACAAATACCAGGCGGTTCTGTTCCAACTGAGTATTATAAGCACAACGTACACTCTATCGACTTGGCTTTATCGTATTTCACTAATATTTAACCTTGCAGCTGTATTGAATGTTATATACAGTTCTTCTGACGTCAGCTAATATAATTGAATTTCCAGTGGTGTGAGACGCAAATAACAGGTTTGCGGGTAACTGAGTTTTAAACCGCGTTACGGCTCACACCTGCGCAGTGTTCTGCGTCGTACCTCTAAACCACCTCGCACTAGATCACAACTCTCACGCGAGCGCAAGTCTGACTTACTTCAAACGCTTGTGTATAGACGGTAAAAAAATAAAATTAATTTTGAATTACAAAACGCATAAAAATTAATCTTATAACAGGAAGGAATGGAGGGTCGTCGTCATCATTATCGCCATCACTCCAAGGACTAGGCCTTAGACCCTGCTACCGATGTGCACCATCCTGCCAGCCCAGGACCCAGGCTGTCCTGACAGAACCTCCACCTCTCGTTTGGTTACCGATCCACTCCGCCAAAGGGATTGGCTACCACAACCTTGGAGTGGATTGCTCGGCGTAACAGGGCTCACCGACGTTTAGGTGAGAGCGGAGTTGTGGTGGAGAGGCTGGTGCACCGCCTTTCAAACCCTAAGAATGCAAGGTAAGATTAATAAGGAAGATAAAGGTGAAAGAATCAACAAAATACAGAATATGAGAATTATAGAATAAGAAAAATTACGCACAATGGTAGATGATATGACAGATAAAGAGTGAATATGGTTTTGGGTATTTTCGCAGAATGCTAGAAGAAAGTGTAGTCACTAAAGCAGATTTTGCTTTTGGAAACCGGAAGGAAGGTAGGAGGAGACACAGCCCAGAACGAGCTGTCAGAGTGGCAAAGATGAAGAGATGAGACGGAGTGGATTGGAAGAGGAAGACATGTGAAACGATAGAGATGGATGGCGATTGGGTGTCGAAAGATGTGAAACGATATGAACCTGTGTATAGAATAACTAGAAGAATGCAAGGACAAAGGTTAGATGTGCTACTGTTTACTTCATCCGTACTTGCACACCAGCCTTGCCCTGAAATATCGCTCTCGTACATCGGTGCTATATATTGCGCTGAAATATCGGTGCTCGTGGATTGCATTGTATAATACTTAAAACACTTTGAAATTTAGGTAATTCAGAAATTCATATTTAAAAGTTATACTCTGAGGAACTTGCTTAAAATATTCTCATATCTTGTTCTGTTTGCAATAAGAAAATTCCAAGTTTATGTAAAACTATGATTAATAACACGTTTATTAACGCAATTTAATTTAAGCTGAATTGATAATTACTACTAAATTAATAAAAGTTGTTCAACTATTTAGTACAGTAAACCAGTAATGGTGGCGATCCAGTAGCGTAATATCTGGGTCACAACAAGTTGCTCGTGGACGTTGTGAAACAACTCGGATTCGTCACGTACACTAGTTTATAGTTCTTTTGCTCTCGCCATTAAATATTGTTTTAAACGTGATACAAAATGGATGATCCAAACACACTACAGATACGAACGCAGAAAAATTATTTGTTGCTCTTAAATATTACTGTGTACTACGGAACATAAAGATACCATAAAATCTTTAGGTATCTGTAGGTTATGAACAATGAATACCCCACAATAGAAGATTGAGATTACAGGTACTATTAGTAAGCAGTAAGTGTGTACATATTATAAATAAATCACATTATCATTAGGAACATAAAAACGACAAAAGTTATGGTTATTAGAAAAGAAAATAACAGTGTTAACATTGTTAAAACTACTATGTCTTTTAAATCTTCTTCCAGTATTGACCGCCTCAAAAATGTCTTGCATGATAACATTTGCTTTGTAATTTACAAACATTTCTTTTATTTTCTGTTTTTCCTAAAAAAAAAAAAAGTTCGGATCCGGCGTTAAACTGTAGGCCCCATATACCTGTGAGAGACTCAGTAAGACACGCAACACGGGTATATGCGGGGAGGGTACTAACCAGTCGAAAGACTGAAGGACTATGAACTGAACTGAACTACTAAAGATGGCCACTTGAGACGTGACCAAAACGTTTAGAGATAGAAATTTAACCAGTCGACCACATCCCAACAGCTCTAGCAGGACAAAGTATACGACGTTCAAGACAAGGTTTTATCTAATATCAATTTGTAGTAGTGACAGGTGTGTATTGGGCTGGTAGAGATGAAGTATTTTGAAGGGGTTAGAATCGTATAGAGAAGGGAGAATAAAGGTAATACCGGTATAGCTGAGGGGGGAAATGTAATTCTTAATTGGGGAAAACCGAATACCGTCACCATCATCATTATTATCTGCATGGATTAAAGGAAAAAGGAATGTTCCGGTCCTAAGCAGATACATTAGATGTTGACTGATGACTCGTTGGGCACTTGGTAAAACATATTAATCCAAATAATCCAAAGGGTTTAAAAAAATATATAAACACTTGCTACGTTTCACAGGGTATTATTTACTTCTGCCAGCTGTTTCAGCTTATTAAGCTATTCTCAAAGAGATCAAGGAACAATTAAACAAAGAATGTAAGGGTGGCGAACATGTGTTTAGGGTGTGTATCCGGACATGTGTGTGGTGTATGTATGATGAAGGGGTAGGTGGAGAAACTAGTAAGGGAAGGTCAAGTGTTTGTAAAAACTAAGCATAATCGGAAGGCAAAATATAAATCTATATTTTTTATATCTTTTTTGGATGATTGACATTAAGCCTACTAGACGGACGGAAATCTTCCATCACTGCTTTTTTTTTTTTTACATAAAATGACGTTTTGAGTATGCAAGAAATCTGTAGCAGCCTTCAGGCCAAAACAAACACCAAAACATTACAAATAAAATATACTCTGTGACAACCGACGACAGAGAGTCAAAACAAAACATACTAAAATATGTACATTGAAAAAAAAAAATGTTACCAACTATGGACTCTATAAACACCACACACATACACTGAATACACCCACAAGACTCATATTAACATCTACGCTCCAAAGTCGCCGTTTTCAGTAGACCTTGAAGCGTGCGTGTTAATGTGAGTTTTGTGCGTGTATTCAGTGTTTGTGTGTTGTTTTATAGATTTCATAGTTGGTAAGTTTTATTTATTTATCTTTTTATTTATTTTCGCTTCTTGTGTAGATTTTTTCATTATTTTGACTCTCTGTTGGTTGTGAGACAGATAGTTTCTTATTTTTTATTTGTGATATTTTAGGGTTTATTTTGGCCTGAAACTTGTTGCGTAGACGAGACCTGGCTGTATAAAAAAAAAAATAAAAGGCAGTGATGGAAGAAATCCGTCCCTCTTACTAGATTTATAGAATGTTCCTCTTAATAGCTTAGTTTTATAGAATGACGATTTTGTTTTGGATTTACAGGTATTAAAAATAGAAGCTTTTATTAATACGTTTGTAGACGTTCATGCTTTCATAGAATCAGAGTAATCAAAACCACTATGATTACTTCCACTATGAACTCCTTTCATTATGATTAAAACGGCTCACCACCATCATATTCATTATCACCCTCACCGCCTTCTCTTCCTCCTGCTCCTCATCATCCTCACCCTCCCCAATCATCTTCACCCTTCCTCTTACCCGTCGCTTAATTTGTTCTTTTCAAAAGCATTCAAAAGTTATCGTTAGACATACCCAAAACACACAGTAAGAGACGAATGTAGACAAATGGAAAACGGTCGACTTAAACTGAGCACCTACTTCGCTCGTTCAATAACGGGTCGTCGCTTCACCGCTCTGTGAAACCTAAAATAAAACAGTGGACTCAAATGTAGCGACAAAGTTCAGTGAATAGTGAACAACAGCACTTCATCAAAGCACAACAAAAGATCAAACAACAAAAGCGCAACAATTCAGTCTTCTGTACCTGAGGCTTTCGCGGCCGGCGGCGTTAATTGCATTAGAAACAAACTGACTAATCTCCAGGCCATTAGGCCGTGGTTGACTCCTGACCTTTCGGCCTCTCCTCTAGAGGCTACCTTTAGGGTGCAAACAATTTCCTAAATGACACGGTCTTCGCCAGTTAATCACAGTACCGTGACAAAAGTTTGAATCAATTCAGCCTGTTGACATGTGTGGTGACAAAACGCCGTATTCTCCACAGTGGATACCAATTAGAGACTGACAGAGCTGCCGTGCCTGCGGTTTGCGGTCGAGCGCGCGCATATGTGTATGTTCGCCACCTCTATTGTAGACAGTAGACGTAAATATTGTTGCCGCAACGCTACGCTAACCGTATTACTATCGACCCCCTGTAAACAGAATCTGTAATCAGACGCCAATAGTGCCCAAACGGGTACTACTATGTTTTCGGCCAGTATTGTAATATTGTGGTGTTTAAACCAGCGTGAATCACGGACGGGGCTCGATTTAGTATATTTTTGTGTTTTCTTAAGCGAGTATTTTAATTTAAAGGTGAAACTGTTTAATAGAATTACAAGCAGATGAGATGATCTTACAAAATATTTAACAACTATCAAAAAAGTTACGAGTTATAGATAGATCTATATAGACAGTATTTGCGTTGATTGTAAGGCGACTACGATTAGAAATCTGAGGGGGTGTAATTTATTGAAAAGCATTTGAATAGGAACTGCACCACATATGAAGACTCTTTGTGTTAAAGAGCTGCGTTGAATTCTGTTTTTGAAAGAATAACGCAGTCTTTGCGTCTAACGAAAATCATATAGTACGCGCTCCATCGTTGAGAGTTTGGAAATCTGCTTCCTGTAAAAATTGAAGAAGATAGTGAATTACACCTTTTGTGTAATGTTCCTCGCCATTCGACAGAAAGAGCCTCTGAGAGGTTTTAAAACATCTGACGCAGTATTGTTTTTTTTTTTAAGATGAGACTTGTGAAAACCATTGGTTACTTCTGAAAAACGAAGAATGGCTTTAAAATATTTCATGTACAACAAATACAGTGGACCGTCTTAATATGTTGAAAGTAAATTGCAACGTAAAAAAATATGTTTGGGAAAACGGATTCCTTAAGAAGAGGGTGTAATATTTCTATAATGCAACATGTTAGAAACAAAGATATAAGAAGGAAAACAGGGCGCATATTTACAACAGCAGAAAGAATAGAATCCAGACAGTTGCTGTGGTATAGTCACGTAATAAGGATGGACAAGCGATGGCCAAAGAAAGCATTGACTTCCACACCACAAAACAGGAGAAGAAAAGGAAGACGGACAACACAATGGAAAACAGGAATTAGGAAAGCATGAGAGATCGAGCTATTGAAGACGATGAATGGAAAGATGGGGAGAAATGGCGATCGAAATGCGGGATACGGCATAGACTGTAGAACCCCCGCTAATAATAATAAAAAATTATGTTTTTTGCCAAGGTTTTGTTTTGAAATAACTTTCGTAAATAAACTTAAACTTTTCCTTCACAAGATATTACTTCACTTCATTAGAAGACGAGATAAAGCAACTGTGTGCAAAAATGTGCCTTGGTGTTAGTGAAGTTGTTATAAATTACCACTAAATATTGTTTATTGTTTTCTATGCGCCTACATTTGTTGCGCGCACCCCCCCCCACACACACTCACGCACGCGCAAACACACATTTTTGTGTTTGTCAAAGCAGAAAATTTGCTCACTTAACACGCATAAGTTTCACGATCACAAAATGTCTGGTCGCACAAAACGATTGGATTGTGTTAAAAATTTACTTCAATCCCTAAACTGGAGTACGGTATTGCAAACAGAGTGCACGTATTATTAAATATGTACTATGTATTTCAAATAAGTTATAAACATTGTATACGAAAAAGTAAATATTACGTTAACATCTTCTAGTATTTCTTGAAGTACTACAAAAAGTTTATAAAAAACAATATGTTTTCGGTTGAATGCGTCTCAAATAATAATAATAACCATCATCATCAACCTCAAGGATTAGGCTAATCCTGAACCTGTTCCGGTACCCACTTCGCTGTCGGCCGTCCTATATCTCTCTTCCCCACCGATCTATATTTAATTCCTAGCACTGGAATCCTGTCTTCCCAAATGTTCACACCACTCAAATAATAATATAAAATAAAAAAAATTTAAAAATAGGCAGTCATTGAGGACTGCCGACAGAAGTGAAAACTTAAAACTATGAAATAACAGCGTTATTTTTTGGATATTCAAATTAATTGTAGTATCAAAAATTAAAATTTGTTGTAAATTAAAATCTTTAACATCAGTCTGGTTTTCACATCTATCGGCACTCCGAGCAACAATTATATACATTTTTATATGGTTTACTTATTAATTACTAATCCGCGGCAAAAATACTATCGAACAACTAGAAATTTGTTTTACCACGCTAGTAAGATAACTCCTAAGCCACTATGAAATACTCATTGCATGATGTATGGCAGAGGGCAAATATCTAAAATAAAAAATAAATAATATCAAATTTTTAAACGGAAATATTGATACGAATATTGGAAATATTTGAAAATACATGCTTTGTTTATGTTATTTATTTTTCTATATAAAAATATTAACATATTTAGTACTCACTTTTGTACTGCACAGTGATCCTACATTTGAACATTTAAAATAATGATCAAACTAAAACACAATTTAAACAATGCACAGTATACACACATTAAACTTTCCACGTAGTCAATTTAACTTTACTTATATACATATACACAGCACTAATGTTACAATCTTACAATAATAAAAAAACTATTAAAAATACATACTTCGACATTAGACATGACGAAAAACCCTAAGTTAACAGCCAGACGGACAAATAACAATTATGTAAATATCATATAATATAGTATAAGTAATTAATAAGAATAAAAATAATGTAAAATAGATCATAAGTATTGCGTTAATTGTTAATACGGAAAGCCAAAATCGCGCTAGGGATCGAACACGCGATAGCAAATTCGGCAGTGTAAGAAACTCCAAAATAAAGTACGTAAACGATAAAAGTGTGTTAAATAGTATAAATAATAGTATTACACACAAGTATAATCTATACTTTCACTGCTGGCCACGCGCAACACGTCATACTTATAGCTACAGATATACTGTTAACATTAGCATGCCGACATTATCATGTTGGCATTAGCATGTCGGTGACGCGAACTCATAAGATTTTACCCATCCAAAAATCGCCCAACGTGCCTATAGAAGTTTTCACTTCAAAAATGTAAAATTAAAATATTAAAATTGATTATACTGAAAAGCCTGGTAGTATCTCGTTGATATTACACGTATAATATGATGTGTTCATGATGTTATCAGTTTGGTGTTTCATGCTAGTAGGCCTAGTCTTCAGTAGTCCAAGCGTATATATCACCGTTGCTGATCTGGAAGCTGTGGAATGTGCTGATCAGGCCCTTTCAATGTCACCACCGATATCAAAACCATTCCGACTATTTCTGATGGTTATTGCGACCTTATATTCGAATTTCAATTTTTATATAAAGTGGCGGGTCCCGTCTAATGTTACTCTGTGCTAATGGCACTCTATGATAGTTTTCCAACTCCTCTCCTCCCCCACGAAAAGTGGTACATTTTTTAGATCTGTTTTCAAGTAGATAAATAATACTTGTTATTAGACATTGCAAGATAGAATAAGGAATGAAGATATCATAGCATAACTCGAAGTAAAGGAGATAAATGAAATTATTGCAATTTACAGAAGACAATGGTGGGATCATCTGCAAAGGATTACTGAGGATCGATTGCCGAAAACGGGTACTAAAATATAATGCTATTGGTAGAAGAGACGTGGGTCGTCCGAGGATGAGACGGGTGCCAGAACAGGTTTATATAACCTAATCATTGAAGAGGAGAAGAAAAAGAAGAAGAAGATAATACTTGTGGATAACCTTCGGGAAAGGCATAAAGAAAGAGAGAGAAGGAATGAGACACACACAAAGAGAGAGATACAGATAGACAGACAGAGGGAGAGAGAGAGGAGAGAATCAGTGGAAACCACAGAGAAGATAGCGAGTGAGAAAGTGCAAGAGGAAAAGTGACAGGCAGTCTCGTGCTTGACAGATAGCAAAAAAACAGACAAATAGACTGGCAGTGGCAGTTTGAAGTATCATTCTTCAGTCATGAAGCATACAGAGGCACAAAGACAATCTCCCTCACTAAAGCGGTTTCTCAGTGTCCGCTGGAAACAAATTTATTCCATTACTTAGCCCCCCCCCCAAACTACGATCGATCAACTCTCTTCCCAATTTAATTCTCTATTTTGCATTTTTATTGCTTCTTATTTGATCAGTTACAGCTTTGCAGTTTACAAGTGTATTTTATCAGTTTAGCCAGTGTCTTGTTCCATCAATGTTAGTTCTAATCCTCCTAATGCTGCTATCGTACTTATCGTTTCTCATTTTTGTCTCGCTAATCTTAGTCCGAGTTGTCTTATTCAATACACACTACTTGCGGCCATTCTTTTCTGTCGTACAGTTTATCACAGTCTTTTATTTCCATGTTCCTCCTAACCGTAATCCCCAAACACTAGAAGCTCCTATACTGTTCCTCAGTTCTTTCAAACTTTTCTTGTACGAGTATACTTGGTTGTGACACCATCGTGAATTTGAATTTCAACTTTTTTTGTTCTTCTATTTTCCGTTAAAATTCATTACATTTATTCAAAATTATCTGTTTTTATGCTGAATATTGGTATGTCGATTTATCTGCTCCTTAGTAATTTATAAATTTAGTAGCTAATTTATAAAGGTGCTATATCTGCATTAAATGGAACCATGTGGGATAAGCAAATTACAGCGGAAACTGAAACCAAAATATTTAAAACCATTGTTAGAAGTATTACGACTTACGGCTCAGACGTTTGGACTACTAATAAACACACAAGAACAAAATTAATGACAAAATTAATTGATGGACTTTTGGACACTTTCGGCAAGAGTATCCAGACGTGAGAAAATTATAAATGAAGTCATTGAGGACAGAATGAATGTGAAAAATTTTATTGTTGATTTCTCCAAACAAAAAAATTACAGTGGTATGAGCACATGAAAAGAATGGCACAGAAAAGATTGCCAAAGAGAGTTATGGAATGGACCCCACCAGGAAGAAGGAAAAGAGGAAGACTACCTATCACCTGGATAAAAGAAATTCAGACTATAGTTACGACGGTCTAAATGATCGTCGTATGGTACAGTGGAAAACAAAGTACAAAACACCAATTACGTCACTAATCACCAGCTTTGTAATCACTGATCACAATTAAACACTTTGTAATCAACAAGAGAGTCTCTTACATCAAATCAAATAAAAATTGTTCACACGCAATAAAATGTCAACTAATATAAAACACAATTGTATTACAATTGTCCCGCACGATTACAAAACACATAACATTCGTCACAATAATTTCTTTTCACTAATAACCACTTGAACCCACAGAGTAATCGCCCGACAATAACTAACTCGACGGTCGCTGAATGGCTGCATTTATACCTCGCCGAAAGTCCAGAACATTCCACATACTACGCATCAGCAATAAAAAAAAAACGTTAGAGCGTAATTCATTGCGGCCTTGACACAGTGCGTGCGGCCGCGCGAATTACGGCACAGTCTAGCAAATGCGTTGAGAATCATGTACCCACACACATTACAGCCGGATTCCACTGGAACATTCGATAAACTTGTAGAATGTTCCGTATTACGTAACACTTTTCCGCATTACGTAACACTATTGAAGGAACGCGAAATTGAAGAAAGATATTTCTTTTGATGGACAAGCAGCAATGGAAGATGAGAATCCAATCACTTCTGTAATCTTTGGTTCCAGAAAATGTGTGAACATTTTACAGAAGGAATAATAATAATAGTAATTTATTCCACTTATTAAAGATCGCGATCTATGGAACGGTGTAACAAATTATACTGGCTAACACCAGTTAAAGTTGATTGTATTTTACTTTACCATAAACAACGTACTTCAGTTCTTTAAATATTTATACAGCAGATGGAACTGATTAAAGACTTACAAACAAACACTTAGCGACAGAATTAGTTTTTGAAGAAGAGATCTGAATTATTGGAATTAAGATAGGATGGAACAAAAACTATTGGAAAAAAGAGGAGGAAACAAATGAGAGAAAGAGAGAGAAGTATACCTAGACAGACAGACGCAGAGGCTTATTAAGTGTGTTCTCGAAGTAAATAGAGAATTCAAACACAAGGGACAATTGTCTGTATTAACCAGCCGCAGATAACCGATATCTGAGGTTGCCCCCACCGCCCACTCTTTCTTAGACATAGACGTGGGTGTGGTTGCTGTGAGGGGTTTTTAATTTAAAATCTCGTCTCTGTCTCTTGGGACAGTCAAAATCTGCCACACTACAGCTGGTTCTTTAGGATTATTTTTGTAAGAATGAAAAATAACTTTAAAAAATGGCTTTTCCGTGTAACGATTGTCAACGTTGGTTAACTAGTAGCGGCGGATTTGTCTCCGTTTTCCGTCAAACAATGAAAAGTTTTCCTTACATCTCACCCGTAATTTTTGTAGTTCGAGCATTAAAACCAACAAAGATTTAAGATTATGCCTGTATTATTAATTTGTATCTAATTTTTACGATATTAATTGGGATACTAAGTTAACAAAATTTAGATGCATCTGTGGAACGATTCATACGTACCTAAAAAATATGAAACCGAAGGATACCAGAATTAAATCTTATAAAATTTTATTTTTGTCCCTGCATTCATGTATACTAGTGAGACATGGACTCTTGGTAAAAGGGACATGCAGAGGATTCAGGCAGTCGAAATGAAATTTCTAAGAGACATGTAAGGTTGTTCTCTCTTAGATCTGATAAAGAACGAGGATATTAGACGCGTTTTTAACATTGTATCATTGCACGACAATATTGAAGACCACAGAAGGAGATGGTGTGAACACTTGAATCGCATGCCTGATATCCGTCTGCCTGTTGCTACCTTGGGTTATCACCCTGCTGGGAAGACGGGTGTCGGTAGACCGAGAAGGAGATGGGTTCCGGAACAGATCTATGGTGTTGTCCTTGGAGTGGTGATGATGATATTATTTTTAACTATTTTATGACAATCAACCTCAGAGGCTTGAATGAAACTAAAGAGACACTAAGAGCTGTCCCATCGTAACATTACCGCCCTTTCCTATTAATTATTTTCTATCCAGTAGAGGTTATCTTCTATCATCTTTATTCTGTAAACAAAATGTGGTACACTTATGAAAACTCTTAAGAATAACAGATTAAAATATTGTAAGGTAATGGCAGTTTCTACACTCTTTTATAGTTAAGAATCCTAACGATGAAGGGTTTGCGAGGATCGGTCAAGAAAGTATAACACAAATTTTAAATTATTTCTGTCGACGTTTCGACAATATTTATTGTCACTATCAGTGTTCGGATACAAGAGAAAATATATCAAACACAACAGGTAACTTAGTTGAGTGAATGTGTTTGTGTATGTGAGTGTGCGCGTATATGTAAAGGAGTTGAAACAGTTTGTTGGTAATTGCATTATTACATATTATTTTCTTTAAATACATAGAGAGAATCATAATATCCCAAACCGTAATTTATAAATTAATAGAATTTAAATTACTGATAATGTGAAAGTTCCTTAATGATATTTGAAATTAATTAGAAAATCAGTAATTATAGCTATAATATGTTTTAATACGTAATATGTAGTCATGTATATGTGTTGATTACTGGTCTTATAATAACATGTAAAAACAGGTAACAGTAAAATTGTAACGAAAGGACTGAAAATCTATTTAGTTGTATGTGAGTATTTTACTTTATTTAGCCTCCTTCTATTTCAATAAAAATCATCATCATCATCATTTTTAAATCACGCCATAGACAATATAGATTTATAGATGTATATATCTTATATGTTTATATTTTCAGACTCATTTAGCTACTCTTGATTCTTTCTAAGTGTTTTTCCACCTTCGTTTAAAATATTTTAATCTTTTATTTAAGTTGAATACTTGTAAATCTTTTCTTATTCCTTACATGATCAAGTTCAGAACACCTTCTAACTTTCCTTAAGGACGCCATTTACGACTCCTGTATGTTACTTTCTCATGTTTCTTGATTTTAGTCCATAATTCACACCTTCAGGACAATACAGAGACTACTGTAACTTCGTGCAACTTTTCGTTTTGTCTCTCGACGTTCTTGTTTCTAAAAATAAAATTGATCGTCTACAGATCCTTTAGAACTTACGTCAGTTAACATCAATATCATAATTCTTATCATAGTCAATTTCATTTCTCAAATAGTTAAAATGTCCCACCTGTTTTATAATTTCATCATTAAATATTATTTTTTCTTTTTTTCAACTTTGTCGTGTTCACTTGCTGAACTGACAAGTGCTACTTGTATGTTCCGGACGAGGCCTTTCAGTGTTTCCACCATTTTCAAGTCCTAAACCACGACCAGACCTAAACCAGACATTGTCGTGATTTAGGACTTGAAAATGGTGGAAACACTGAAAAGCATCGTCCGGTACATGACAAGCAGCAGTTTAGCAAGTAAACACGACAAAGCTGAAATTACAGAGACTGCTAATTAAAATAGCAAGATGAATATTATTTTGTTAGTTTGTATTGCTTTCTTGCCTCAAAATATATTTCATTACATTGATTGTATATGTTGTAGGTTTATTTTAGCGTAAAAAGTAACTTTTATTTAGAACAGACATACGAGAGAAAATATTGTACCGTTCTGGGAAATTTTGATAATCTAAACATTTTTAAGTGTTCTGAGAAATTACTCAAGCAGAGATTCATTTCAAACACGTGCTGTGTCATAGCTTTGCAATAATATTTTACCTGGAGATGAAAATTAACTAAAAATGTAAATAACCGTGTAAAATTAGTTTTATCAAAGGCGGCGCAGAGTCGGCGATGTGTTGAGAACGCTTTGCTTGTCTCGCTTCAGCAGACGGGTAAAGTCTGAACCAATCTTTTGACAGAATTTGGCAATTTCGTAAACCGTATATATGGCGAGAGTATCTTATGCGGCCACACGTGTTCTGCTGGACCTTATTTAAAGGGCCGTGGAAAATGAACTGTAAATGATACATTGGGGTGAGCGCTCTCCACATCCTGTGACTACTGAAACGAAAGATGTGCGTGTGTGCGTGTGTGTAACATTTCCGATTCTAACAAGAATTAATTTTTGCATACAAAAGTATAAGTGGGATTTTGTGTTTCCAAAAGTTGTAAAACAGTTAATATTTACAAAAAAAAAACGAATTCGTAAACAGTGATTATTGATCATGAAACATACGTTCTCGAAAAACTCTGGACACAAACGTACTCAACTGTTTTACAATATTGTGACAGCGAGTGCACAGCGTATATGTCCTGACTATGGTCTATGACCGAAATCGACCGAAAGTAAGAATGTGAGCAATTAAAACTTTATTATAAATCATGTGTATGGTACAAACAACGAACAACGTTGCGTTTATTTTTCTGGCTGAGTATGCTAGAATTATCTTTATGAGTATGATATTTTGTTTAATATTCTTAGGGAGAAAAATTGATTCTCTATTCTTTCCTATTCAATTAACAATAATTTCATTTTTATTTATTTGAGTTCGAGGCACATTACCTCGTTATCGTTATGATAAGTTGATATATTTAGCATGAAAATCATATTTAAAAGTAAGTCTAAACCTATTAATCGTTTTTCTTATTATTAAGTCATTATTTAATTCATTAAAAATTGTCCTAATTATAAGTTAATAGAATAAATTTTCTTTTCTATATTTTCAAAATAAATGCTTTAGCTATAAGCTAATTAACTAGTTAATTAATTTGTCTCAAAAATATTTAATTATTGGATCTAAAATAAAATACATAAAGTAAATTACTGTTAAAATTATTCCAATTTTAATACATGGGTATTCAACAGGACGAGCTCCAATTCAAGTTAATAAGATTAAAATAATATATAAATATCAGAATAAGATTTGATTAATGGGATAACTTAATAATCCTATAAATTTTGAATTACTTATAAAGGGGACAAAACTAAAATAAAAATTGATATAAATAATGGCATTACTTAACCTTTAGGTTACAAACAGTGAATACACTAAATAGAAGATTGAGATTATAGGTACCATTAGTAAGTATTGAATACATCACATTGTCAGTAGTGTTTCCTAACAATGGTTAAATCGATTATAAAGCGGGCTGTCAGGCCGTGGTCGGTTGCCATTTACTATCGACATCGTCGGCGACTTTGTGTCCAGAGTTTCCGAGAACGTGTGTTTCACGACCAATAATCATTGTTTACGAATTCGTTTTTTTTTTGGTAAATATTAACTGTTTTAAAACTTTTGGAAACACAATCTCAATTATACGTTTGAGGGTGGATGGGTGGATTGGTTCCCACCCTCGGGGATCTTTTTCACGCCGCAATAGCGACAGAGCGTTGAAAAAACGAGCGGATCATGGCCGAACGATACCAGACAACTGTGAGAACTGTGACAAGCAAAGAGTTCATAAAATCTTTTTAAATGTTATATGGTGAAACTGCTCAATTTGTCATCTTTCCTAAGAAAAGTGGAGGGTCTGACCTTCAAGCCTTTCTTGATATTAAATGAACACGTATCAAGAATGGATGACACAAGGCTAGTGATAAAAAGCAAGAGGTAACCAACAAATCGCCGAGAGGAGCACTGGTCGGCCAAGGAAGAGGTGGTGTGGCTATGTGTAGGACAGTTGTTACAGAACAGGACAAAGTCCTAACAAGGAAGGTAAAGAAGAAGAAGAAGAAGAAGAAGAAGAAGAAGAAGAAGAAGAAGAAGCACGTCTACTTTGCGCCAAAGACACACACTGCTTTTGTTAGAGGCGATTTGTACTTTAGAATACAATTCTGTTTAACTTATAAATTTTACAAGATTCGTACCCCCAAGGAAATTATATTGTTACGCAATTAGGGAACGCTCTCGACAAGGCTACGGTGTCGTTCTACACGCTTCTCTATTAGTCCAGAGTTCTGCGTCGGTATCAAGGCCGTCCACTCACGTAGCACTCAAGTACCCATTCTAGATTTTTTTTGAGAGCACTTGTAAATATGCAAATTGATCTGGCACTCCAAAGGATATGTAAAGTTATTCTGAAACACCTGAGCTAACTATGTAAGCGTTATCGGCTGGCTTTGTCAGTCAGTTATAAGTGGCGATTTATTCAGCGTGGATCAAGTGGTTGTGTGTAAAGTGATTAATGTTTTATAATTAGCGTATAACTCTTTATAGTTGAAATTGCTATTGCGTGTGGACACATTTAACTTGCCTTACTGCATGACAGTATCTTGTTGATTTCAAATTGTTATTTGTGACTCATTATATCTGGTAATTAGTGATTTCATTGGTGTCTGTATTTTGTTGCCACTGTACCATACGATTGTCCGTGAGACCATCGTAAAAATATGAATCGCATGAATTGCAGCATAAAATAAGGATCCTCTTGTTCATGTGCAACAATCAACAAAAATGAAAGAAATACTCTTTTCTCGTAAAGTTTATACTGAGTACACACTCAGAAAAGAAAAGAAAAAGAGAGTTAATTAATTTACAGAAATATTATAATTACAGACCGGAATCTTACACTGTTCTGGCTGTGTGTATTTCTGTCATTATAAATGAGGACACTGAGCATTGTAATCACACAGGGTTAGATTTTGTACATAACTTCGCAAGTGTTGAGGATATATAACTTTGTTTCAACACATTTTTTTTTGTTTGATACGATTCGCCGCTTCAGCACCTCACAGCCAAAGCTAAAACACTCATAAAAGTGCAAATTCGTGGTATAGCAGAGCACAGGCTTCCCACGGTTGCGAGATATTTCTTGCCCGGCTTACTGCGTAATCTTTTCCAATCTTGTCTACTATTTTCAACATTGGATTTTCGGCAAGTAGCAACTAGAAACTATTGTTGGATAAAAGGAAGTAAAGATACTAACAAAAAAAATATCAATTAAATATTTTACAGTATTCTTAGAATTTCTAGCCTGTGTGTGTTTGTGTGTGTGTGTATTCAGACACGTTTTACTGCAGTCTATTTCTTGATGCATATGATATATTTAATATTTATAATAACTTTACCTCAAGATGTTTTTTCCCTTATTTTGAACATGTTTCGGGAAACTTATTGTCCCCATTCTCAGCCTTCTTAATTTTGAATCTTGTGGAGTACTTTTGTGTTGGTTGGTTGTTGTTATGGTTTCCTGTATTTCCTGGTTTTTGGTATTTTAAATTACTATTGTTGTGTGTGATATTGGTGAATATGTTAGTATTTTGTGTATTTTCGATGTTGAGTGCTTTGAAAATTGTGTCATGTTTTTAATTGATTTGTATTTGTTCAGGTATTAGTTTGTTTTGTGTTTGTAAATTTGTAAATTTTTCTAAATGTTCATTATGGTGCCTTTGTGTGGTATGTGTTTTGTTAGTGTCATGTTGGTTATGTTTGGAAATTCATGTCCTGTGTTTATTGCATGTGTGACCAAATTATATATATATATATATATATATTTCAATCACTTTCTGCTACAGTCCGTTTCTTGATGTATATAATACTATAATACTTATAACTATTTTACCTCAAGATGTATTTTTTCCTTTAGGGACATGTTTCGGGAGATCCTGTTCTCCCATCTTCAACCTTCACTTTTCGTTTTTTCACTGTAGGCTTATTTACCTTGTATGGTTATATATATATATATATATATAATATTTAATTTTTATAATGAATTTACCTCAAGATATTTCTTTCCTTATTAGGAACATGTTTCGAGAACCCCTGTGTTCTCATCCTCAGCCTTCGTGATCTAGCGTCTGGTGAAGTATTTGTGCGTTGGCTGGACGCTATTTTGGTTTCTTGTTGGTCTCTGGTATATTAAAGTCCAGCCAACACACAAATACTTGACCAGACGCAAGATCACGAAGGCTGAGTATGAGAACACAGGGGTTCTCGAAACATGTTCCTAATAAGGAAAGAAATATCTTGAGGTAAATTCATTATAAAAATTAAATATACTATATACATCAGGAAACGGACTGTAGCAAAAAGTGTTTGAATATATATATTTCTGGATTTTCGTATGTATTTATAGATGCTCAAAATAACGTTTTTTAGTGTTTCTTTTTGTCCTATGTAACATTTATTGCAATCTTGGCATTCTATTTTGTGTTTACCATTGGATGAATTATTTTTGTGTGGTGTGGGTTATTTAGTTTTTTAAAATTATTTTTATTATTTTTGCATGCTATTTTAATGTCTGTGTATTTAAATAGTTTTGTTAGCTTTACCATTTTATTATTTATATAAGTTGTGACGGCAGCGGTATGCGAACATCTGCTCTCCGGTACCAGCGGTGGACACAGCGACCCAATCCAACAACGTGTTCGGAGCGAGCCAACCAGCGATCCCGGTTAGTCAATAAAACCCGGGCCGGCAGAAAATTTTGTGCACTCTTCATCGCCACGCCATCGGACGCACTTCATCTCCTCTCCTCTCTCGGACGACATCGGGGCGGAGTCAGCCGGAAGGAACAGCCGGAGAATAGAACCACCGCCGTTCTTGCGTCTTCGCACTCCCGTTCCGCGCCAGCGATGGATTTCGCTGGGCCGGCAGCCGACTCTACAACCGGTGCCGAAAGAAGAGGAGGACTGCAGTACGCCACGATCAGCGGGCGCAGCCGCCGAACACCTCAGCGCGGCACGACCAACATCACAGTTCTCGCCACTCGGTCCTTTTTAGGGCCACCAAAATAACTAGAGTGTACGATTGGCGCCATTTGTCATGCGGCAAGCCTTTTGTCCGGTGACAAGTGGCGCCCAACGTGGGGCGACGATCATCTTGCGGATGTAAGATCCAGCCACGCCAGCGAGCTACCAGCCGGCACAACAATCAACATGGCGCCCAACAGACACCTCCACAACATCTGGAGAAGAGCAGTAGGCTGGCTACCGGAGAGCATTCAAGACCCGGTGGAGTTGTGACGGCAGCGGTATGCGAACATCTGCTCTCCGGTACCAGCGGTGGACACAGCGACCCAATCCAACAACGTGTTCGGAGCGAGCCAACCAGCGATCCCGGTTAGTCAATAAAACCCGGGCCGGCAGAAAATTTTGTGCACTCTTCATCGCCACGCCATCGGACGCACTTCATCTCCTCTCCTCTCTCGGACGACATCGGGGCGGAGTCAGCCGGAAGGAACAGCCGAAGAATAGAACCACCGCCGTTCTTGCGTCTTCGCACTCCCGTTCCGCGCCAGCGATGGATTTCGCTGGGCCGGCAGCCGACTCTACAACCGGTGCCGAAAGAAGAGGAGGACTGCAGTACGCCACGATCAGCGGGCGCAGCCGCCGAACACCTCAGCGCGGCACGACCAACATCACAGTTCTCGCCACTCGGTCCTTTTTAGGGCCACCAAAATAACTAGAGTGTACGATTGGCGCCATTTGTCATGCGGCAAGCCTTTTGTCCGGTGACAAAGTATGTGAGTGTGGCCCATTTTTTATTATTGTTATTATTTATGTGTTGTTTATTTTTATTATTTCTTAATTAAATAATCAATATATTAAATATATTAGAGACCACAGTACTGTTAGCCACGTTGAAGTCTTAACCATAGTACTGTGGTCTAACGCGTACCACCCTATGTTAGTAAAGCTCTAATTTTACACTGATGATGGTAGTCGACGGTACTGTCGAAACGTCTGTTTTAACAATGGACCACGACCAAACAGCCAGGGAATGAATTTTAACAAGGTACTAGTATGCTTGTATACATGTTTACGCACACGCGCACGCTAATAACAAATCCGCTTACCACCGCAAGCTGTTATTAACCAACATATAAACAAAAAGTGTCCCCCCCACCTATATTGAATGTAATTGCACGTAATCCGATTATTTGAAAGCATATTTTACGGTTTACATGTATTTATGAAAGCCTTTTCCATGTGTAGAGCACTTTACCTTTGCAACATAACGCTAAACCAATTTTTTTTAGCACGGCTAATTTAATGTTTGTTTTGTTTATTATCATTTGCCGTGGCGTCAAGGGCATCCATCTTATTGATAATGGTTTGGCTTGTCCAATACACTTTGCTTGGTTCAGTCTCACTTTGCTTCAACTGGTCTTAGAGTGAGAACCTTTTCTTGTACATTTCTTGTTTGGTTTGTCTTGACCACTCTTGTTATTCCGGCGCCAACGGTTTTAAAGTATTCTAGAGCTAGCGTGTATTTTGTTTGTGTAGTATATTTCCTACTTTATTTCATATTGGTCAATAAAGACGTGAATGCACGTTGGTAATAGACGAATGCGCGGACGAGCCGTTTGGGCTGTCAAAAACTATACGAAGAAATTCCGCTCATCACAAATCGGTAGCAAGTCAAGACATTCCACTTAATGCAGGTCTTAGCCACATACAATATGGAAGCTAAAAAATAATCATGCCGTGGAAAAGACGCTGGAGATTCGAAGAAGACGGAACAGCGGCATATAATCTGGAATGGAAATAACGATGGCTTTGGTTATTATTTTTAAAATGGTTCACTACTTTCAAAGTTATTTGACGATTCTTTTATTTCAAAGTCTCTTGTACTAGTAAGCTTCCTAAACTTCAGAATTCACTCACTGTTCAGAACAAAGTACTTTTATTTTAGAAAATAAAATCCGGGCTATTGGCCGTGGTCTAATAAATTTATTATTCTTAAAGGTGTTATTTTCATACGTTTTGGACACTCCTCTGGGTGTCATCTTCAGTGATAAAACGATTATAACAACTGGCACGGTGTTCGTCACTAACCACAGTACTGTGGCAAAGAAGACCGCGTCAGTTGTGTAGAATCGTTTTATCACTAAGGTTGCCTACAGAGGTGAGACCAAAGCATTTGAAAATAACATCTTTGAGAAAAATGACATTAGTAGACCACGTCCAATCGCCCGGATAACATTAATAGACCACGGCCAATAGCCCGGATAAAAATTGGTAGACCACGGCCAATAGCCCGGATAACATTAGTAGATCACGACCAATAGCCCGGATAACAATAGTAGACCACGGCCAATAGCCCGGATAACATTGGTAGACCACGGCCAATAGCCCGTATAACATTAGTAGACCACGGCCAATAGCCCGGATAACATTAGTAGACCACGACCAATCGCCCGGATAACATTAGTAGACCACGGCCAATAGCCCGGATAACATTAGTAGACCACGACCAATAGCCCGGATAACATTAATAGACCACGGCCAATAGCCCGGATAACATTAGTAGACCACGGCCAATAGCCCGGATAACATTAGTAGACCACGGCCAATAGCCCGGATAACATTAGTAGACCACGGCCAATAGCCCGGATAACATTATTAGACCACGACCAATAGCCCGGATAACATTAGTAGACCACAGCCAATAGCCCGGATAACATTAGTAGACCACGGCCAATAGCCCGGATAACATTAGTAGACCACGTCCAATAGCCCGGATAACATTAGTAGACCACGGCCAATAGACCAAATAACATTAGTAGACCACGGCCATTAGCCCGTATAACATTAGTAGACCACGGCCAATAGCCCGGATAACATTAGTAGACCATGGCCAATAGCCCGGATAACATTAGTAGACCACGGTCAATAGCCCGATTAACTTTAGTAGACCACGGCCAATAGCCCGTATAACATTGGTAGACCACGGCCAATAGCCCGGATAACATTAGTAGACCACGGCCAATAGCCCGGATAACATTAGTAGACCATGGCCAATAGCCCGGATAACATTAGTAGACCACGGTCAATAGCCCGATTAACTTTAGTAGACCACGGCCAATAGCCCGATTAACTTTAGTAGACCACGGCCAATAGCCCGTATAACATTGGTAGACCACGGCCAATAGCCCGGATAACATTAGTAGACCCCGGCCAATAGCCCGGATAACATTGGTAGACCACGACCAATAGCCCGGATAACATTAGTAGACCCCGACCAATCGCCCGGATAACATTAGTAGACCACGGCCAATAGCCCGGATAACATTAGTAGACCACGGCCAATAGCCCGGATAACACTAGTAGACCACGGCCAATAGCCCGGATAACATTAGTAGACCACGACCAGTCGCCCGGATAACATTAGTAGACCACGACCAATAGCCCGGATAACATTAGTAGACCCCGACCAATCGCCAGCATAATATTAGTAGACCACGGCCAATATCCCGGATAACATTAGTAGGCCACGGCCAATAGCCCGGATAACATTAGTTGACCACGGCCAATAGCCCGGATAACATTAGTAGACCACGGTCAATAGCCCGATTAACTTTAGTAGACCACGGCCAATAGCCCGTATAACATTGGTAGACCACGGCCAATAGCCCGGATAACATTAGTAGACCCCGGCCAATAGCCCGGATAACATTGGTAGACCACGACCAATAGCCCGGATAACATTAGTAGACCCCGACCAATCGCCCGGATAACATTAGTAGACCACGGCCAATAGCCCGGATAACATTAGTAGACCACGGCCAATAGCCCGGATAACACTAGTAGACCACGGCCAATAGCCCGGATAACATTAGTAGACCACGACCAGTCGCCAGGATAACATTAGTAGACCACGACCAATAGCCCGGATAACATTAGTTGACCACGGCCAATAGCCCGGATAACATTAGTAGACCACGACCAATAGCCCGGATAACATTAGTAGACCACGACCAATCGTCCGGATTACATTAGTAGACCACGACCAATTGCCCGAATAACAGAAGTAGACCCCGACCAATCGCCCGCATAACATTAGTAGACCACGGCCAATATCCCGGATCTTATTTTTAACAATGCTGACGGCGGCCGTGGAAGCCTCAGAAAACACATGTACTTTTATTAATAGTTAATTTTTTAATTATGAAAAACATACAGATATTCCGATTACTTTATACTCTTACTAATTTAACATTTTCAAAAGAGACAATCGTCGAATAATCACTAAAAATTGATACTAGACGAAGAAAATCGGCCCATCACAAGTCGCCGGCAAGTCAAGACATTCCACTCGATGTATGTCTTAGCCACCTACCATATGGAAGCTGAGAAAGAATCGTGCCGTAGAAAAGACGGCTGGAGGCTAGAAGAAGACGGAACAGCGGCATATAACCTTGCACTGGAAATGACGATGACGAGGGTTATCATTTTTGAAATGGTTCACTACTTTTAAAGTTACTTGACAACTCTATAATCTGTTGTACTAGAAAGCTCCGTTAAGCTGCAGAACTCGCTCACTGTTCAGAGCAAAGCACTTTTATTGTTAAAACTAAGATCCGGGCTGTCGTCGAGTAAAGTTTATTATTCTCAAAGGTGTTTTCAGACGTTCTGGCCTCAGCTCTGTGGGCCATCTTCAGTGATAAAACTATTCTACACAACTCGCACGGTGTTCGTCAGTAACCACAGTACTGTGTTAGTTGTGTAGAATAGTTTATCACTGAAGAGATGTGAGCCAAAACCTCTGAAAATAACATCTTTGAGAAAAATAACATTAGTAGACTATGGTCCAATAACCCGGATTATACAGGGTGCGCCAGTGAAGCGCGAAATTTTGAAAGTCCAATAGTTCATTTTCTGCTCACGAGAGGGCGTGGAGGTTTACGATTGTTGTTTTACTTTTAATGCCATTTGTCATACATGGACCAGTGGTCCGATGCACAGCGTGCTTTCTGCGTAAAATCGTTTTATAAGAATGGTGACTGTGTGACTTCTGTACAACGATTGTTTCGTAATAATTTCAATATTCCACGACATGGAAGAGTGCCGTCCGCTCATGCAATTATGTCATGGGTGAAAAAGTTTGAAGAAACTGGTTCCACATTAAACTTAAAGCGTAGAGGAGCAACAAGGTCTGTAAGAACAGAGGAAAACATTGAAAGGGTTCGAGTAGCATTGTGCGCGTAGTCCACAACGTTCTGCAATGAAAAATGCATCCGCACTAAACATTAGTGACACATCGTTACGACGAATTTTGCATAAAGACTTATCTTTTCATATTTACAAAATTCAAGTAATCCAAGAGTTGAAAGATGGCGATATGCTGGCTCGCAGGATTTTCAGCGAAGAAATATTGCGACGGGTAAATGATGATGAAAACTTTATTCACCGCATGTTTATGTCAGATGAAGCACATTTTCATTTGAATGGATATGTAAACAAACAAAATAGTCGATATTGGAATGATGAAAACCCAGGTGAGTTGCATGAAAAGCCATTACATAGTCCGAAAGTTACGGTGTGGTGTGCAGTTTCATCATCTGGCATTATTGGGCCATATTTCTTCCAAGACGATAGAGGAAACACCACAACTGTCAATGCAGACCGCTACACACACATGGTCAGAACATTTTTGATGCAACAGCTCCCTAGGTTTCCGGAAATTAATTTTTTCCAGCAGGATGGGGCCACAAGTCATACTGCTCGTGTGTCCATGGCTGCTTTAAGAGAACTCTTCCCGGACGGACTCATATCCAGATATGGCGACGACATCTCGTGGCCTGCAAGATCCCCAGATTTGTCCGCATGCGACCTTTTTCCTTTGGGGATTTCTGAAGAGCAGGGTGTACATTGACAGACCGCACACCATACCGGAATTAAAAACGAATATCAGACAAGAAATTGCACGGATTCAACCTGACCTGCTTCGTCGAGTGATGGAAAATTTTCGGTCAAGATTAGAAGAATGTTTACACAGAAATGGCTCTCACTTGAGCGGCGTTATTTTCAAAAAGTAAAATAATGTCATACTTTACTCAACTCAAATCTGTAAAAAAAAATTCTGATAATAAATGTTTCATGAAAATATTGGTTACTTTTAATTTTCCCGCTCCACTGGCGGACCTTTCAACAACGTTGACGCTGGTCGTGTAAGCCTCACGAAAAACAATTACTTTTATTTTTACATAATTTTTCAATTATTTTAAGTATTTTATGAAAAAATATAAAAATCCCTGTTACTCTATACTTGTTACTAATATACCATTTTCAAAAGAGACAATCATCAAATAAACACTAAAAATTCAAAACATTTGGATTTGGGATCTAATTCTTTTAGTATAACACCCTGTTAGATTTTCACAACTTTTTTCAAATTTTTAATCTTTAATTTGAGTTCCTGGTGTCCAAAAAATTGAAATTTCAGAACGTAAGATTATATGATTCTTTACTGATAGAAACTTTGAAAGTTACAGGTAGTGATGATAATATAAAAAAAAATTACTTTAATTTTGATTAGGCTAAATTACGTTTCTGTGTTAAGTGGTTGAATTCATTATGTCACTGTTTGCCTACGTAACGAACAGTATTCCGGTAAACTATTTTACATTTGACTTCTGTTTACTATGAAATAAAGTAGCGTATGGAAGGGACCGTTCAGTGTACATTGTTGTGAAGCAGACTAACTCTACATGTCAACAACAGGCTTACCCAGACTTATTACACAGATGTCAGCTTATTTTCCCACCCAGCCCGATAGTCACCGGTGCTTTTGATGTGTATATTCCTACGTTTAGATGATAGATAACAAATGTAGCTACGTGATACTTGACAGGCGTTGTGATTACACAACGCTCCACATTGTTCCAGACAAGGATTCCAATCGTTTGACGATTGTCCTACCGGCACGCAATGTGCACAAGGTCAGACATTGTCGTAGTTTCTACCGATATTCAAAGCGGCCGTAACTGAGTATTTTTTCTCGACACATCATCTGGTAAGTGAGAGATTTTTCTCAAACTTCAGTAGGGTATAAATAAGCATGAGCGGCCTTCTGAGTTCAGTTTGTTCCTGGTGATATTAGAGCAAATTTCGGACTGATTTTTGTCGTGTCGTACGGTTTAGTGATTATCCTGTTACTTAGTACGCATTCTGTAATAAGATGCCATTTATTGTTCTGTGTTTGTAAAATTTTAACTACAAGAATTGTACATCTGGTGTCAGGTATTGCGTTTCCACTGGACAGCGCGACGTCGGCAACAACAGTGCTACGACAATTATGTAAAGCTTTCGAAACGTCGACAGGTGCAGTGTCTCTGTCAAGGTCGCCCACTCAAGTAGCTTCCAGACTGTTCGAGTGCTTGTTAACTAGGCAAATTATGCTGGCACGCCGCCAAAATATAGAAAATTATTATGGAACATCTGCAGGCTATATATTATAAGTAACACCGACTGGCTTAGTTAAATAATCACACCTGGCAAGATTGTGGAGTGTAAATCAAGTGATTGTTGATGATCAGTGGAAAGTGAAAAATGTGTTACAATTACTGCGAAACTCTATTATTGACATTATTGTTTCGTGTTACAATTACTGCGAAACTCTATTATTGACACTATTGTTACGTGTTACAAATTTAACATGATTTACTGTATGAGAGTACATTGCTGATTTGAAATTGTTATTTGTGATTAATTAAAGCTGGTAATACCTATGGCAACTTGACTAATTTTTACATAGCTTTCCATTTTTGTTAAATTATTTTAATATTTAATAAATTGTAATTTACCTGTTTTTTTATGATTTGCAATATTGCATATTGCTACGACAGCACAGAACAATCTACGCGTTTATCGAATGCGCCAGAAAGATCTCGACGTAAGCGTGTGGTGTACGTGCTACTAAACGCATGTTGCGAGAATTTTCTCGACTGTGCCAGGCTCCGCTCGGGCGCTCGGACTGTGTCAAGGCCGTAGCAATTTACGTAGTTCGCGAGAGATAAGACGCAGTTTGGAAGCTTCTGGTGTGTGAGCGTAGCTATAAATACATCGCGTCGCGGCCTTAGTTTTCAGTTCAATGCGAGATTTTTGACTGTGCGGTTCGAGAGTATTAGTGCGATATTTACAGAGCGGTTCGGGTTATTACGGTGTACGTTCAAGTAGTTATTAGTGAGGTGTTGCGTTTTGTATTCGGACGGTATAATTGTAATACAGTTGAGTTTTAATATTAGTGGACATTTTATTGCGTATGAACAATTTCATTTGATTTGTTGTAGACACTGTGTTGTTAATTACGAACTGTTTTACTATAACAATTAAAGGTGTGATTAGTGACTTAATTGGTGTCTTGTACTTATTTTGTTTCCACTGTACCTACGACTATCGAGTAGACCGTCGTAACAATATATTATTCAAATTAGTTCATTGTAGTTTACCCCATCAAATTTTGTTAATAAACATTCAAATGTTTCCCTTTAAACATTTATAAGGATTAGCTAAATCTTTTAAAAGGTACCAGAGCTTATCAATATGTCTTAAAGGTTACTTTCAGAGTACAATATTCAAAAACTATTGTAACAGTTCATAGAAACCATTGTTATTATAAGAATTCGCCCAGTTATACAATATTAACTGTACTCAAATCTAATAAACACCACTTTAGTCAAATAAGTGAAATACTATAGTCCAAAACACAGTAATCAAATAAATATCTGACTCTTTTACTAATAAGTGTAACAAGGCGTACTGAGTGAACGCATCCGCAGACATACAAAATCCATGAATCCTAATGTCAACCTTATGATTGACATATTAATGTCGCTCCACGACACGATTCGACACTTGAATTAATGCAATAAATCAAGCTTATCTGTTAACGCGGCATAAAGTGTCAGCGTTCTCTGTGTTTAGTAAATAATGACAACTATGTCAGATTCGTTTTTAAATATTATTAATTATTGTTTGTTACATAAGAACATTAGGAAATGTGTTGATAAGAGTACGATAGCAAGAAGAATATATTTTACTGTATTAATAGTAACAGATGGTTAGCGCGGTCGCGTGGATTGTGATCTTAAACAGTGGAATAAACTATCAAGTACCACAAAACTGGCAGTTTCATTTATTATCCTTCTTCACTTTCTTATGTTTTACACACCTAGATAGACCACATGGCGTCCTCGAATTCTCTCCAACCCCTTCTATCCTAAGCCTTAGTCTCTCCTTCTTTTACGTGCTCTTTGCAGTCTTTAGTTTCTATTCCACCGTTCTTTACCATAGTACGTTTAAGCTATTTTTCAGCTAAAGATTCCATTCCGGACTTTGTTGTGCTATACTGAGAGTGTGGCCAAAACGACACCATTAGCTCTTATTTTTCAACTGTTCAATAGGGCTGTGACTGGTGATGTACCGTAGTTCTTAGGTAAATGTAGCCTACATTCTTGGGCACCACATTCTAGAAAAGACTGGTAGGCAAGCATTTATATTTACTGGGCTTTAGGATGATAGCGCTGGTCATTGTCAACGGCTCACATTTATATAATAACAGAAGTGGCCAAAAATTAAGTTATGAACAATTCTTTAAAATGTTTTTTCTAATTTTTATATTGCTTCAACTGCTGATTTTAAATATTACCTTTATTTCTCCTATGCCAACTCAGTTTTTTTACAGACACGTTCTTAACTTTAAAAAAATAATTGTCTTGTTGGTACATCCTCTTCATTCACTTTTTACATATTAATATATATATATACACAAACTTTCACAAGTGAACATTACTTTTGGTTTTTTGTCCCAAACGTTTCGACGTGGTGTCCGTCTTCCTCAGTGGGATTTGAAATACAGAATGTCTGTACAAAGTAACCGTTATGGGTTTTAGGTGTGTGTGGTGGGGGTTGCTGGTGGGAGGGAATTGGCGCTGGGATTCAAAGTGTGTGTTTGAACAAGTATATCAAAAAGTATATGTGCTCTATAGTGTAATTGGTCATTTAATATGTTGTTTGGTTGTAGTGTGTGATGTCTGTATATTTCATATTGTTCTGCTGTGTTTAGTTTTCTACTTTTAGGTAAGTAGTGTAGTATTTCCATGTTTGTGTACCCGTGGTTTTCATTTTGTAAATGTGTGGCGAATGTGGAGTGTATGTAGTTTGTGGTGAGGGCTTTTAAATGCTCAGAGTACCTTGAGTACCTTGCCGATGTAGAACTGGTTACAATCACTGCAGTTTAATTTGTAAACCCCTGTTTTTCTGTACGTGTCTGTGTCTTTGTTAGTATTATTTATGTGTTTCCTTTAATTCATTTATTAATAATAAGTAGTATTTCTATTTTATACAGTAATATATTTTTTGTATACAATTTTTAACTTTTCGACATATTTTGTACTATAATTTACTTAATTTATACGACAAAAATTACATGTTTTAGAAAACTGTTTCAAAAATAAAATTGTTTTTGCTCTAAAATTGTTTCACTAATCATCCTGTAGTCGGCACTCAATAAGCTACAAACATCAAATATTAATTGAAAGGCAGTTTTACTATCGGAGACCTGTGTAATGTTCCTTCAACAATGGAACCACAAAGCCATACAGCATGCAGCTGGGAGGAAGCTCATTTTGCTTTCTTAGTTGTACACTGTACATCCGATGCTAGTGCTCAGTCTAGTCCAACTTACTGCAAAGTTAAAGGACAACGATAATCTGCTCAATCTCTCTGCTACCCTATTATAGTTGCGCTGGTTGACCCAAGAGCTCAGCAATGCGACAGCCTAAAGACTACACTACTTAGACTACAACAGACGTTCTAAACTTTTGATTAGTTTCAACCAGATGAAATCTATATTGTCTTTTTCATGTTTAAATTTCAGCTTTGATTAAAGTTATAATCTAGTAATTAAGACATGTTCTCTAGTGGGTATACATAGCATCCATAATTTTAAGCTTTTCATCTCACTTAGGGTTTGGCTACAGCAAATTGATTTGAAGTAAAAACTTTAACAAATTTAATTGCAAACGGAACTACTCAAATTATTTTTTCTTTCAAACATTTTTTGGAAACGGACAATGGTTAATACTTCGTAGCTTTGTAATTTTATTCAAAAAATATAAAATTAAAATTAAACAAATATGATGTTAAATAATAACAATTACTGAACGGCCGAAGCGAGTTCTCAGTTTTGACTCGACTGTTTTTGGCATTTTCTCTCTCTATCTGTCAGTTTGGGGTATGTCTCACAATTTTGAACACATCGGCCGATATTTGTAAAAGGTGGCATGCGTATCCACACTTTCATCCTACAGAACTTCGTAGTTTTTGAGATTGATGTCTCCAAAATGTGGGTTGGAGGCAAAAATGTTGGGTGACAAAATTGTAAAAAAAATGCAAAAGCTCACGTATGGGATTTTAAGGGAAAATTTAACTAATATCTGAATATCGTGTTAAGTTTTACAAATTTTAAACGTTTGGGAGCCTAAAGTCTAAATTATAGATAACAAATTTGAATAAGTTTGAAAATTTAGCAGGGTTGCTAAACTAAAATAAATTTTAACCCAAACCAAATGTTTCAAACTTTAAGTGTTTATTGTTTGACTGTGTGCTCTAACTTTGTTATATTGAAATAGTAGGTAAATCTGGATTTTGTAATGTTTCCTATAATTGAAAAATTAGCTGGTATCAAAGTTTATGTAATAATAAATGTGCTTTGTCCAAAATATTGAGAAAGTTTAGGGAGAATACTAGTTATTATTGGCACACACACACACACACACACACACACACACACACACACACACACACACACACACACACACACACACACATTATCATTGTATATAAACTATAATCATAGAATTTCATACAAATAAAAAACTGGAAACATATAGAGTTTTTGCTTTCAGGACTTAGCATTGAGTGATCATTTACCTTTCAGAGGTGCTGGAATTGATTCCTCTGGGACTGTATTCAACAGGTTGGTACAGGTCCTAGGATATGCCGTTGACCTAGAAATTATAATCGGGAGGTCCCTTCGAGCAGTCACTAAAATCTTTCTTGCTCTTGAAGGTCCTGCAAGGAGGTTGGGTCTTATAATAAACGGAAGCAAGACAAAATACATGGTCACAGGTCAGGAGGCTTGGACATCAATTCCTTTGAAAAAGTCAAAACTTTGTTTATTTAGGACGCCAAGTTAACTTCGATGGGGATAATACAGAAGACCTAGAGCGAAGAATCTTCTCAGCTAGTAGGTGCTTCTTTGGTCTCAGACCCTTGCTCCAGAGCAGAACAATTGCCGGGAGCATCAAGCTGCTTCTGTATAAAACATTGATCCGCCCAGTTCTCACCTACGGTTCTGAGACCTGGACCATTTCTAGAAAGTCTGAGTCAAGCTTGCTGGTTCATGAACGCAAAATCCTACGCAGTATTTTTTGTCCAATATGTGTGGGAGGTGAATGGAGGAAAAGCGCTGAACACTTTTTTGAATAAACCAGATATTTTGAAATTTATAAAACTTGGTATACTCAGGTGGGCTGGACATGTGATCAAAATGGAGGAGAACGAAATACCCAGAAAGGCACTCACAGAAAAGATTTATGGCACCAGGAGAGTTGGTAGACCCAAACTACGTTGGGAAGACTGTGTGAACTATGATGCACACCATATATTTAGGACTCGGAACTGGAGAGCAACTGCACTTGACCGGGACAACTGGCGGAGGCTGTTAAAGGAGGCATTGACTCAGTAATGGGTTGTCGCGCCGCTGTAAGTAAAATCTTTCATTGACAGGAAGTATGTGTGGTGCCACATTGTCCACATGTTACTACAGTTTACTTACGAGTCCAGTAACAGAATACTAGGAAATAATCTCTATGCCATATTGTGCGAAGCAGCTGTAGTGTGACAGATTTTGACTGACCCAAGAGGCGGAGGTGACGTTTTAAATTAAAAAACCCTCACAGGAACTGCCATCACTTACAGTACTTTAATCATTTATTCTTAAGAGTTTTTGTAAGTGCACCAAATTTTGTTCACAGAATAAAGATGATAAATAATCTCTACTGGATAGAAAATAATTATGGGCGCTAATGTTACGATGGGACAGTTCTTAGTGTTTCTTTAGTTTCACTCTTTAGTCAACTTTGAGGCTGATTTGTTATAAAATAGGAAAAAGTTAGATCATCATCATCATCATCATCATCATCATCATCATCATCATCATCATCATCATCATCATCATCATCATCATCACCACCACCATCCTCATCATCATCATCACTTTAAGGACTAGGCCTTAGACCTGTCCCGAACCCATATCCTCCTCGGTCTACCGACATCTCTCTTCCCAGTAGGGTCATAACACAAGGTCACGCCACAGGTAGACGGATATCAAGCATGCAATTCAAGTGCTTACACCATCTCATTTTCTTACGTATAATATCCTCGTTTCTTCTCTGATCCAAGAGAGCACAACCTTGATTCCCTCTTAGAAATTTCATTTTGGCTGCCTGAATCCTTTGCACGTCCCTTTTACCAAGAGTCCATGTCTCACCAGCATACAGAAATGTGGCGAAAGCCACAGTTTTATAAAATATTATTCGAGGATCCTTCCGTGTTTTTTATTTTTCAAGTACCTATGAATCGTTCCACATATGTGTTTAAATTTTCTTAGCTTACTATCCCAGTCAATATCGTAAAAAAACGATATTCAAAAATTTATATTGCAGATATAATCTTAAAACTTTGTTGGTTTTAATGCTCTGAACTACGAAAATTACGGCTGAGAAGCTTTTCATTGTTGGACAGAAGACGCCGGTACTAGTTAAGCAACGTTGACAATTATTATACGAAGAAGCCATTTTTCTTTTAAAGTTATTTTTAATTCTTACAAAAATAATCTTAAAGAATCAGCTGTAGTGTGGCAGATTTTGACTGTCCCAAGAGGGGGAGACGACGTTTTAAATTAAAAAACCTTCACAGCAACCATCCCCACGCCAATGTCTAAGAAAGAGCGGGCGCTGTGACCTCAGATATCGGTTAGCTGCGGCTGGTTAATACAGACGATTGTCGCTTGTGTTTAAGTTCTCTGTTTACTTCAAGAACACTTAATAAGTCTCTTCGTCTGTCTGTCTATCTGCCTATACTTCTCTCTCTTTCTTTCTTTTCCCCTCTTTTTTCCAATAGTTTTTGTTCCATCCTCTATTATTTCCAATAATTCAGATCTCATTTTCTAAAAACTATTTCTGCCGCCAAGTGTTTGTTTGTAAAACTTTAATCAATTCCATCTGCTGTATAAATATTTGAAGAATTGAAGTACGTTGTTTGTGATAAAGTAATATAACCAACCGCCACTAAGTGTTCTGTTAGCCAGTGTAATTTGTTACACAGTTCCATAGATCGTGATCTTTAATAAGTAGAAATTATTACTAAAAGCCAGATAAATCGATACACACAAAATTCAGCATAAACCCAGATACTTTTGATTAAAAGTAATGAATGTGAACGGAAAATGACAGAACAAAAAAATGTGAATTTGAAATGCATGATTGTTTCACAACCAATTATGGTAGTAAATGTTTCAAAGAACGGACAGAGCAGGATAGAAGCTTTCAGTATTTGGGGACTACGTTTGGGCCGAACATGGAAATCACAGATTAAACTAAACGAGAGAGAAGAATGGCCACAAGTAGTGTCTATTTAATAAGCCAAGTAAGAATAAGATTAGAGAGACAGAAATGAAGAAATATAAGTACGATAGCAGCATTAGGAAGATTAGAACTAACATTGATCGAACAAGACAGGGGCTAAACTGATTAAATACACTTGTAAATTGCAAAGCTTTAATTGGTCAAATAAAAAGCAATAAAAATGCAAAACAGAGAATTAAATTGGAAAGAGAGTTGATCTATCGTAGTTTGGGGGAGGGACTAAGTAATGGAATAAATTTATTTCGAGTGGACACCGGGAAACCGCTTTAGTGAAGGAGCACTGTCTTTGTGCCTCTGTACTACGCTACAGAATTCTTTCGTGATTGCAGAATGATACTTTAAACTACCACTGCCGCTCTCTCTGTCTATTTGTCTCTTTTTCTACATCTGTCAAGCACTAAACTACCTTTAACTTTTCTTCTCACACTTTCTCACTCCCTATCTCCTATTTGGTTTTCACAGATTCCCACCTCTCTCTCCTAACTTCTAACTTCAAGATCTAAAATGGACAGCGTTTTTACTTGTTGAAAAAAACAAACCGTGTTAATTTAGGGATAATATTCGACAACATTATTTGTTTGTTCTAGTGGCAGAAACTTCATAATTGTCAGCAAACGAGTGACTAGTTCAAATAAAGCTTAGTCCCTTATTAGTTCTACGTTACAAAGTACCAAAGTCAAGTTATATTAAAGAGACATTAGAATTGCAACGGGCGACATTCTACTGTTACTGCACCAAAATTACATTGCCGAGTAAAAATTGCCTTCTAGAGAAAAAGTGACGAGTCAGCATAGTTTGAGAGTCCCAACTGATGACAATGAAATCTGTAGCAAGTGAATAATTTTGCTTGTTTACCCAAACGAAGAACGTTTACACTTAAAGTGAGAGAGTTAAACGTCGTGTCTACTTTGTTAACGAATTTTACGGCACGTGCAGACACTTAGACTGTAGTGTCTAGACACTTACTTGCAAAACACATTAACTACAGTCTGCGTGTGGTAACTGACAATGTGGTCGACTGCCTTCCCTACACCTTGTGGTGCAATACAAGTGTATTCAACCTTAATGACTTGAACTTTGTTTCGACCTTAATGTACTACTACGACGGTCTCACTGATCGTACAGTGAAAGACAAAATACAAGACACAAATAAAGTCATTAATCACCAGCTTTAATTTATCACACATAACAATTCGCAATCAACTCGTACAATAATTCATCTTAAGTTTGTGCACATGCAATAATAATGTCAACTATAAAGAATTCCGCACTAAATTATAACACAATACCCACTTGATATCACTTGACAAATCGCCCAACATAAACGGACTTCCAAGCGCCAGCTGCTGCCTATTTATAGCTTGCACGATTCCAACGCTCGAAAATTCTAGAGAATATACTTCAGCGCGGCCTTAGCGGAAACAAATACGTACTGGGATAAGCGAGAAACGCGTGGAACAACGTTCTCCTTAGTGCCAGAACGTTCCGTATTGCGTAACAATACTTTCATAACGAAACTTAATTTTCAATGCAGATTTGTCTGTAGATGATTGTTAACTATATCACCATCACCAATAGTTGGCCAATAGTCCTGTTGCCAATATTATTTTTATCTCTCAGCATATTTTTATTAACCATAAACTTTACTTTTTACCATTTAAAACAAAAGACGGGATTAAACAAATATATTGCAGCGACGAAACGTTCTCGAACAATGGAGAGCGTCGTACGTGTTTCGCGGTCAGCCAAGCAGATGTGTGTTTTCTGGCAAGGTGGCGCTCAAGTGTCTTCTAGAATTTTTGAGTGCTTGTTAAGGAACTTTAGTGTTGAATCCTGCAGACTATGGGCAGCAGTTGCCGCTTCAGTTTAGTTTATGTTGGGCGGTTTGTCAAGTGGTATCCAGTGGTTGTGTTGTTATATAATTAGTGCGGAGTTCTTTATAGTTGACATTATTATTGCGTATGAACAAATTTAAGTCGAATTATTGTACGAATTGATTACGAATTATTATTTGTGACATATTAAAGCTGGTTATTAGTAAATTCATTGGTGTCGGTATTTTGTTTTCCACTGTACCATACGACGATCAGTAAGACGGTCGTCAATATAGGCAGGGGAAAACACTTCTACCAGTGATAAAACACTTGTACTATAAATTGACACAAACGAACAAGAAGAAATAGCAGTATAAGAGAAAACGAGCAACATAAATATATGTACAAGGAACGTAATTAAAAAGGATAAATTGTACTACTCTCTGGTAAGACTGAATTCAAAGAGGAAGGTCTTTGAAACTTTGAAATGAGAAAATAAGAGACAGGAGGTCGATGTCAATTGCGAATGTTGTAAAAGTAAATACTAATAAAATAGAATAAAAGAAACGGAAATGAAATAAATTGGGGTAAAACTGTAACAAAAACATATATAAAACGACACCATAAATCGACGATCATAAAGAGCGAACAGGAAAGACACAGAACATTAATAAAAATAACATTAAACAAGTATAAAAGTACATCTGTAGTCCTGGATCTGAATGGTAGAGTCTCAGGTGACATTCCAAAACATAAAGGAGATAGGCAGCGATGCTGTGTTTTCCCAACCTTGTTTAATAAATATATATTGACGACATGTTGAGAGCATGGAAATTTAGAGTGACTTCGGAAATACAGATTAACAAATCAATTTGTATGGGTTCCTTACTATACACGGATAACACAGTTTTTTTATTCAAGAAAATGAAGATGATTTACATAGAGCTATGTTTCAATTACAAGAAGTGCAAAAGAGTACTCACTGACAATTTGAGTAACAAAACCAAACCCATAGCCTTTAAAGGTAAATTTCCAGTGAGGACTATAATAGTTATAAACAACCACTATCTACAAGAAGGATGAGGTGTTGAACGTTATCTTGACGTCACTCGTGGAGGCGGAGCAAAGCAAACCCTAACACTGTATTTAGATATCTTTTTATTATAAAGTTTCTTTCCTTTCAGCTACATTATTCACAATGTTGAAGACTTCATAAAGAACATTTTTTTAAGGTTCAAAGTTATGTCTTTCCAACGTAGAGGAAAATTAATATAAATGAAATTTGATTTGATAGAAAGACCAAAACCATGGCCTTTAAAGGTAAATATCCAGTGAGGACTAAGATAGTTATAAACAACAGCACTTCAGAGCAAGCGAGTCGTTTTAAATATCTCGGCTGTGCAGTAAGCTATGGATCTGAATATGATATAAAAGAGAAGATAAAGAAAATAAAGGAAATTTGTAGTACGATTCACAGAAATCTTCGAAACAAAACAAGACACAGCACAAAATTAAATTTTATAAGACAATTGCAATACCGACCTTGACACATATGCGAGTGAGGTCATGACAAAAAAGGAATGCGACAAGATTCAGTTTCTTTGAAATACTTTAAATTGTACAATGCAAGATAGAATAACAAATAAAGATATCAGAGCAGAACTCACAGTAAAGGACATAAGTGAAATTATTTCAATTTACAGAAGACAATTGTGGAATAATTTGCAAAATGATGACAGAGGATCGATTGCCAAAAGCGGCACTGAATTATAAAGCCATTGGTAGAAGAGACGTGGGTCATCCGAGGATGAGATGGGTGCCGGAACAGGATTATAAAACCTAATCCTTGAAATGAAGAAGAAGAAGAAAGAGAAATGAAACGAATTGGTACAAAACTGTAACAAACACATATATAAAACGACACCGAAATTCGACGATCATAAGCAGCAAACAAACAGCTAGTCTTTAATCAAGATAACATTAAATCTTGTTACTGTTAGTTTACTAACAACAAGCAAACTGTACTAAAAGTATCCATTAGGCAGCTCTAGCAACCACATTAGTAATAAATATTAAATCTATTTAATTAAAAAATGTAATTTTGTTGATCGTAGTTTGTGGTAAAACTGATGGTTACAAATCATCTGTCTCACCTCTGTAAATTTACTTACAAATAAAAACCATTGTCTGCTGTAAATTGCAATAGTTTCATTTATGTCATTTACTTTGAGTTCTGCTCTGATAACCTCATTCCTTATTCTATCTTGCAGTGTATAATTTAAAGTATTTCAGCACTCCCTAATCTTGTCACTTTCCTTTTTTGTCATGACCCACGCCTCACTCGCATAAATCAACGTAGGTATTGCAATTGTCTTATAACATAATCTTTGTGCTGTGTCTTGTTTTATTTCTAAGCTTTCTATGAAACGTACCACAAATATTATTAAAATAATTTTTGGTATATATCTCTTATATCATATTCAGATTCATAGCTTACTGCACAGCCGAAGTATCTGAAACAGCTCACTTGTTCTAAAGTGCTGTTGTTTATAACTATCTTAGTCCTCACTGGATATTCACGTTTAAAGGCCATTGGTTCTGGATATTTCAATTATTTTGGATAATTATTATTTCAAAATAATTGAAACACTACTGCTTTGGATACTACAATTATTTCAATATTTTACATGAACAGGTTACTGACTACCAGGAGAACCAGACTCTTCTGTCACCAAAAGGCTCCTGTTTTGGGGCGCAGGAGATAAAGCCATTGGTAGAAGAGACGCGGGTCGTCCGAGGATGAGATGGGTGCCGGAACAGGTTTATATAACCTATTCCTTGAAGATGAGAAGAAAAAGAAGCTAAAACGAATTGTACTTTATTTATTGAAGTGAAATACGACAAAGTAGTTGAAGCAAGCAGACACAAAACACATGTTACTAACGTTGAAAGCCAGGGGTGGCAATAGTGAGGGACATTATTTACGGCACAACTCTATATCATAAAACAGCAACGATGAAATACTGTGCTGGAGAACAAAAACACAATGGTATGTGTCGTGTCTGCTGCTTGTACGTATAGCGAGTGCTAAAACTGCCATTAATCACATAGTTTAAGTAAATTCTCACTCAAATAAATTACATAATATGCAAGAGGTACTATTTCGTTAATACCATACTTGTTGTACCCTATGAAAGAGTTTAACGTAGAAAATTTCAACTTATTTTTTACTTAAAATCATTTCATGATCAAGTAACTATAGCTGAAGATGATGATGATGACATCGATCAGCACAGAAGCCTGTCGAACAGCACAGAACATTCTCCACCCCCCCTCCGTCCAGTGTGGCAGGTGTTGCCTCAGTCAAGGCAGCTCACAAGTAGGTTCTAATGTGTTCAAGAACACTTCAGATACGCATTAAGCCGGCGTGCAGTAAGGGGAGAAAGCTATACTGGATCTCTGCGCGACCTGTAAACCAAGAGCGTCTGGCGTTGTCAAGTCAGTTACGTGAGCGATTTTCCTTTGCGCGGATCGAGTGTTTGTCGCAGTATTGTGTGAAGTGTTATTGTGTTATAATTGCGTGGAACTCTATTATTTGACATTATTTATGCGTGTAGACAAATTATGAATTGAATTGATATAAGAGACAAATCAATCAATATTGTTGATTACAAACTGTAAATTGTGATTAATTAAAGCTGGTTTTTAGTGACTTCATTGGCGTCTTGTACTTTGTTTTTCACTGTACCATACGACGATCAGTTAGAGCGTCGTAACAATAATCTTAGGAGGTTAGACGAAGTTTACCAGAAATGAGACTTAACGATAAATAGAAATAAAACTGGATATATTGTCGTTGGAAAAACATGCAGATGTATGTGTTTGTTTGTGTGTGTGTGTGTGCGCGCGCGCGCGCGCGCGCGTGTGTGCGTTTATATATATCAATTATAAGAATAGATTTCCTCTGAAAGTATATTATCTATAATTTTATTAGTATATATAACCCTGATGCACGTTTCACAGAGTAATCTTCAACCTCAGAGATTTCAGTGTGAATTAACGAATTATCGATTAACATGTTTGACTGTTGTAATATCTTTTGTATTTAACTGATTCGATGGTTATATTAAAATATTTAATTTATATATTTTTTATTTTAATAAATTTTTAGTAGATTTGGCAATACTATTGTCGTTATACCTGCGGAACTACATTTTTCGACCTAATAGAGGAAAATGAATTATTCATAATATTTGTAATATCTGGTTTTTAGTTAGTATCTTTCCTTAATGTCGCTGTTTTGACAAACGTTGTGGCATGTTAAAGCTTTGCGTTGTGACACAGAACAGATGGTGTTGTTCAGCCCTTGCTGTGGGTCAGCTGATATTATCATACAGCTGATGTTTACACGGCTCTGCACAGCTGACTGAATGTATTGTACCGTTGTTGAAGTTAACGACCCGCTAACCTATATTTGACATTGGACACAGCTAATGTTATAGTCCATTGTCAGGTACACTTTTACTTATAATGAACAATCTTATAGAGCGTTGTCATAATATTTGGTTCCCGCTGTACATCTACATTTCCTTTGCCATCTTGTAGAGTATGTCGTATCACGTGCCAGAGAAATGTCACTTCGACGGCCTAAATACGAAACTTGAAACTTTGTTGACACATTAAAATACGAAGTAAAGTACCCATTATAAAGTATGTTTTGATAAAATATGTAAAACAAATGTAAACAAGTATTTATTTCCAGTGAAATACGTGTTATTTTAAAGAATGTTATTCATATCCACGGAATATTATATTTATTTAAAGAAAATTATTATAATGGGAATTACGCTTTCGTTAAAATGCAAATATTAAATGTTAGTTAATAAGGATGACATAATTTTGTCTAATTGCACAACACATACACACTCGTGATTGATTATCATAATCCGTATCTAAGATAATTACTCACGTTTTCATGTATAGAACTACATATATCACCATTTAAAATTACTGATTTGAAGTCTACAATCCAAAATCTCTTATACACTGCAGTTCTACACGCAACTCTACATTTTAAATAAATTTTCTGATTAAAATCATTTGTCTTATTACGAGCAAATAAAACCCAAGTTTCAAAAACATACAGTAGTGAAGGTATTGCCATTGTGTTATAACATTGTATTTGCGTTTCTTTTCATTTATTTATTTTGCAACGTTCTCCAAATCGTTCCACACATTCTTGTGAAATTCGTCACTTTATTTTTTATATCTCTATCTTGATCAATAAGTAATGTCACGTCCGAAAACAGGGTTAGAAAACAATGGCGATGACGTCACAGAGAGGCACTGGTAGCTGGCTTCCGCGGTGTGAAAACAATGGGTTGGGGAACCCCCAGTTGAAAACACTACCGGGTTCCAGTTCATGACGTCATAGAGGCACTGGCAGCTGGTGTCCGAGCTGTCCATGTGACGTCACTGTTTTGTGTGTGTGTGTGTGTGTGACTGAAACACTTCCGTGTTCCAGTTCATGACATCACACAGAGGCCCTAGTCGCTGGCGTCCGCATGGCTAAAACCTGTTTCAAGACGTCACGGAGGCCGTGGTTTCTGCATGTCCAAAATTTGGTAGCCGAAAACAATGTGTAGCGGATGGGGGTACCCGGAATTCGGCGGTTGCCCGGAGAGGCGATGTCATCGGGTACCGTTACTCGAAATTTTGGGGGTATCGGGTACCGTTACCCGAAATGTTTAAATCAACGGATGGGGGTACCCGAAATTTGTGGGTACGCCCTAACCGGGTTCCAGTTCATGACAGAGGCCCTGGCAGCTGGTGTCCGAATGTTAAAACACTTCCGCGTTCTGGTTTATTTTGATGTAACAAAATAATCGTTCTCTCTCGAAATTTTTAATGTCAGAATTTTGGTACCCTAAATGATTAAAACAACGGATGGGGGTACCCGAAATTTGTGGGTACGCCCACATGACGCATGTATAAAACACTGGTTATGACGAAACAGGGGGCTATACAGATGGGTTCCGACAGGTGTTGGTTTCCACAAAATAAATTTTGACTCCTCGGGATTTGAACCTGGATCTGCGGTTCGCAAAACCATATATTGTATTATTATATATGAGTATATTGTGTTATTATAGAACAGATGCATCCATTTGAATATTGTTTAGAAAAGCACATATTAAAATTGTGCATTACTAAAATTGTGTAATTGTATAAATATATTTTACTCTGTGTACCTGCAAAATTGTAACAAAGTAGTCAAACAGGTCTGGTTGAATCGCTGTGTGTTGGTACAAACAGATTATACGCTCTCTCTCACTCTCTCTCTCTTTAGAGAGAGACTCATCTGAACTCTATAAACCGGTTTTCTTCGCATGCTGGCGCATACCACAATCCAGCTGTGTCTCTCTTTATCAATAAGTTGGCTGCATCTCAACTATAAAAACTTGTTATCTTCGCTGGCGTATACCTTATTCAAGTATGATAGGAATAACTGTTTTGTATAAAGGTATAATAATAAAATAGCAAAGGTTACGGTTTATATATAAGTTTTAATAATATCGAAAGCTTTTACAATCAAATCATAAGCTATAATTTTCTTTCTCTTTCTACACACACACGTTCTATATTCACAAGACAATTATAATTGAGCAAAACATACGCGCGCTCTCTATATACATAACTAAACAAAATAAACACTTTATCTCTCTCTCTCTATATATATATATATCTACATAATTATACAAAATAATCTTTTTTCTCTCTCGCTTTCTCTCTCTTTTGCAGCCTTGAAGGTTCTCTCTCTCTCTCTCTATATATATACTCTCTCTCTCTCTCTCTCTCTCTCTCTCTCTCTCTCTCTCTCTCTCTCTCTCTCTCTCTCTCTCTCTCTCTCTACACACACACACACACACACACACACACACACATAATTAACAAAATAATAATTACATTTACTACAACCAAAACAAGCCTTATATGTCTAACAATAAAAATAGTAATAATAATTAATAACATACAATATTACAATGTTGATGTGTAATATGTTAATAATAACATACTAAATGTAGACACACATCAAATGATAATTACTATGGTGTTAACTACATGTGTAAAATGGTACACCAAAACCTTGAATTCAACTCTTTTTAGTATTTTAGATAATAACAAAGGTAACAACGCTTATAATTTTTTAAAACAATTGTTCTTCTGAGTGTAAATTCTCTCCACTCACAAGCACTCAGAATGTTACAGTGGTCACCATATGGTGGTGAACGACATACATCTCCCTCGCATTCGCACAAACACATAACATCGAAACAAGGTTTCTGTAACTATGAGAGAAATCTTTAAAAAAATTTAATTAACACTTTAATGATTGTTTATCTTAAATTTTTATGTTATAAACCACATACGTTTCTTAATAATTAAAAACAGAATATAATTTCCTACAATTAATAATACTTGATCAAATACAAAAGAATGTAGAGACATCAAATGATAGTTAGTGTGGTATTAAAAAAAACATGTATTCTGAATTAAATTCATTTTGATATCTTAGATAACAACAGACGCGACAACGGTTACGAAGCGGACATCCGCTAGAGTCATGCCTTGACCACTCATATTTTTTTACCAGCGAGGTATACGCTGTACCAGTAAAATTATACATCATATAGTACACCTGATTAACCAGCTTTGTTTTAGCAATTAGCAAATCTTTTGTTTGAAGATATTCAATATTATGGTTGTTACAATAACTAATTGATGTTTTGAAGAGTTTGAAAAACTCATTACGAATAAATACTTTCATTTTGTAAATATTCTTTTCGTATCGTATTGATATCAATCTACTCAGTGTCTTACTATTATTTCTAAAATTATAATCGAATTTAATCATGTCGCATTGACAATATAATCTATTATTACCATTTATTTCTCTGTTTAAAAGTTTTTCAACAATATTAGATCCAAGCAACACCTTGTTCTTTCTCTGAAAATGAACAGTTAACATTAAAAAACGACAAAAAAATAGAGAAGTCTACTTCAACAGTTAAAAACATTTTACTAATAATGTTATTATTATTATAATTAATCAATCCTGTTCTCGTTTATTTGGTCTGGAAAAAAAAGAGAAAAAATTAATACATAACCACTTCTGTATAAGTAATTATTAGTGGTACTGAAATATCATACTCACATAATCAATATCCAACTGCACGCTCACTTTCTCGTTCGCCAGCGGAGTGTGTGAGGTTACGCATAGTGATAGGACACAAGGCTTCACAGCTTTCAATTGCTCCTCTGTAAATACGTCACACCATCTTTTAGGTAGGTATACATAGAACAGCTTATCCTCCGGCTGAGGACAGGCTCCGGTATCTTCCAAATCTACCACAACTGACTCCCCGAATTTCGTTTTCACAAATTTCATGTGAATTATATGATACTTTACTCCTAAAGAAAGACTTGACAAGTCTCTTTTTGGTAAACAATTTTCAACTGTCTTCGCGTTCGCTACGATTCCTTCCATGGCGAGTACTGATGACTGCACAGGGAAACACTGGCGTATTTATTCTGTTTCCCCCGACCACGTTCCTTCCTTCTAAAGCGTTATCTCCTTCGGTCACGACCGGACGACGACACCTTACCCCGCACCCCGCACCTCTACCGCAACGGTAACGGCTACAATTTTTCTTCCTACCCCAACCCGCGTCGTCACGGGCCACCATCTGCTTTCGGTCACGACCGGACGATGACATTCTACCCCGCACCCCCACACCGCACCCAGAGCCTCGCCACCACCCCGCACCTCGCCTACATATTTTGTTCCATTACTTTGTCTGTCGCTCCGCAACGACCGGGTTTACCCCCACCCCAACCCCGCCAACCGCAATCGAGTCCGTCGGTCACCCCTACCCCGCACCCCCAACCCCGCACCCAGAGCCTCACCACCACCCCGCACCTCGCCTACATATTTTGTTCAATTACTTTGTCTGTCGCTCCGCAACGACCGGGTTTACCCCACCAACCGCAATCGAGTCCGTCAGCGACAACCTAGCTTCCTACCACACCCCGCGTCGTCTCGCTCCACCATCTGCTTTCGGTCACGACCGGTCGTACAACCCAGCCCCCCCGTACCCGCACCCTACATCCCGCGGGAGGCGACTCAACGAGCGCGCTTCGGTCAAGGTCGCCGGCATCCTTTACCCCGCACCTCGCCTACCTCTCGGTCACGGACACCGGCTGCAACCTAGCTCCCTACCCCGCACCACCATCCCACACCTTTACCCCGCACCGCATCGGTCACGGACGTCGGCTTCCTACACCGCACTCCCCACCCCACCCAGCCATCCGTAACGCGCGTCATCGGTCACGACCGGACGATGACATCCTAGCCCGCACCCCCACCCCGCACCTCCAGCACACACCGCATCGGTCACGACAACCCCGCACCCCACACCGCGCAGCTGCTCCTCGCGAGCGGAGCGCGGCGACAGCGTTGCCGGTCACCGAACTGTCTATATAGGGAACCGACGACGCGAAGCCAGCCTCACTCCTTTCACAATGACCGACAGCAGCAGGAGCGAACACCGTGCTATCAATGGTAATGTAATTACTATAAAATTTATGATACTTGACAATACACTAAACACACAAACAGTATTGTTAGATTACAAACACACGGTTGTTGATAAGATTTGTAGCGAAGCCGTAGCATTAAATAATTATATAAAGTGGTATTTAGCAGTTCGTGTATCTTTTAAAAAATTAATAAACACCGAAAATATTTATTGTGATGCGGTATTTAGATCACGTACAGAACTTAAGTCACAGTATGACGATATCGATGAACAGTATTCGATAGCTAGCGAGAAAATAATGGAATCCGTTGACAAATTCACGCGTGACGGAAGCGGGTGGGTCGAAAACGGTGTCGAGTCGGTGGAATTAAATATTACAAAATACAATCCTCTTGTGGGGTCGAGCTTTCTACCTACACCATCAAAATTGTCACACAGTAAGAAAGGAATTATTAATGTGAAAAATTTAGAAGATGAAAAGTGTTTCTTGTGGTCTGTGCTCGCCGGTATACACCCGATCGCGTGTAACCCGCATCGCGTTAGCCATTACCTTCCGTACGAAGAAGAAATAAACATGAAGGACATACCTTATCCCGTCGCAGTCAATAAGATAAAACGTTTTGAAAAATTAAACGAAAACATATCCGTTAACGTTTTTGGCTACGAAGGCGAGGTATATCCTTTACGTATCACTGAACATCGCGGTAGAAAGTACCACGTAAACCTACTGCTACTGTCCGACGCAAACACTACTCACTACTGCCTCATACGGAACCTTTCGCGTATGCTTTCGTCGTTGACAAAACGAAAGGGCACTTCGTTTTATTGCAACTACTGTCTACACAGATTTGCGGACAATAAAGATACTAACGCGGCGCGAAAACGAGTTGAAGAACACGAACGCAACTGTTCTCAGCACGGAGTACAGAAAGTAAAACTTCCTGACGAGGACGAAAAGTGGATGTATTTTAAAAACTTTTCACTTTGTCACCGCGTACCTTATACGGTATACGCTGACTTCGAATCGTTTATTGTTCCGGCCACCGGTAAAAACGTGGCACATCATATACCAGCCAGTTTCTGCTATGTGATAGTTGACTGGATGGGAAACGCCGTCAAGGAACCTGTAATATACCGCGGTAAAGACGTGGTGGACACGTTCCTTCGTGTGCTTTTAGCCGACGTTCAACGACTCGATAGAAAGTTTAATAAACCGATCCAAATGACAGCGGCCGATGAACGGTCATTCCGAAACGCTACGCACTGTCATCTGTGCAAGAAGGCGTTAACAGATGACACGGTTCGAAACCATTGCCACATAACGGGAAACTATTTAGGCGCTGCTCACAATGTGTGTAATACAAATTACAAAATACCAACACACGTTCCGGTTTTTTCCATAATTTAAGTGGCTATGACTCTCATCATTTGATGCAAGGTTTCGGAAAGTACAAGGAAGATGAAATAACGTGTATCGCTACTACAAGCGAACGTTACATCTCCGTTACACTTGGACAGCTCCGGTTTCTCGATTCTCTGCGGTTCATGAACGCGTCACTTGAAAAACTCGTCTCCAACTTATCCGCGGATAAATTTAAAATCCTTAATCAATTTTACACGCGTAATGTTAATTTACTGTTGCGTAAAGGTGTGTACCCTTACGAATACGTTACGGACGATTCAAAATTTGACGAGAGGCAGTTACCGGACCGCGTACATTTTTACAACGGGTTGACAGAGTCGGATATAAACGAAGAAGATTACGCGCACGCTCGAGCGGTTTGGTCGGCTTTCGACATGCAAACGTTCGGTGATTATCATGACCTTTATTTAAAAACGGATGTACTACTGCTTGCAGATGTATTTGAAAATTTTCGAAACATGAGCCTGCAGTACTACGAACTCGATCCGTTTAACGTTTTTACCACCGCCGGTTTAGCGTGGAACGCGATGCTGAAAATGACAGGAGTTAGGTTAGAGTTACTCCGCGATATAGACGTACACCTGTACATCGAAAGAGGTATCCGTGGCGGCTTAGCAGCAATTTCTAATCGGTACGCCAAGGCCAACAACCCGTACATTCCCGATTATGACGCAAGCAAGCTGCATAACTATTTACTCTACCTCGATTGTACCAACCTGTACGGAACGGCTATGACACAGCCTTTACCACTGTACGGTTTCCGATGGTTGGAACGTACAGAGATCGATACGTTGAACGTGCACGCGTTACGTGACGATGATGACACCGGTTATATCCTAGAAGTCGATCTGGGGTATCCACATTACCTACACGACTTACACAGTGACTACCCTTTAGCACCCGAAAAGTGTACTATTACGGACAGTATGCTTTCACCGTACTGCTATCGCATGAAGCTGTTAAAAGACTTTGTGTGTAGTAACGGTAAGGTAGAGAAACTGATAACGTCCCTCGAGGACAAGACAAAATACATTCATTACAGAACATTGAAACTCTACCTCGAACTAGGAATGGAGTTGAAAGCGATTCACCGTGTGTTAGCATTCACACAGTGCGTATGGTTGAAACCTTTCATCGATTTTAATACGGAGCGACGAAAGGAAGCCAGAAACACCTTTGAAAAAGACTTTTTTAAGTTAATGAATAACGCGCCGTATGGAAAATCGTTGGAAAACGTACGGAAGCGAATCGATTTCAAGTTAGTTCGAAACGAGAAGAAACTTCACAAACTAACCTCTAACCCCAGGCTACAACATTTTTTCATCTATAACGAGGACCTGGTAGGTCTCACGATGAAAAAAACGTCCATTACACTGAACCGACCTTTGTACGTTGGGTTCAGTGTATTGGATATTAGTAAGCTGATCATGTATCGGTTCCATTACGGATTCACGATGAATACGTACGGGTCACGTGCACGTCTATGTATGACGGACACTGACTCTCTGTTGTACGACATTCGCACCGACGATGTGTACAAAGACATGGAGGAGCATCTCGAACTCTTTGACATGTCGGAGTACCCTAAGACACATCCGTGCTATAGTGAAACAAACAAGAAAAAGTTGGGTACGTTTAAAGACGAAACAAATGGAATACCGATACTTGAATTTGTCGGGTTGCGCGCAAAATGTTATTCATTCGTTACGGCAAACGATAAAGAGAAAAAGGTAGCGAAAGGTGTGCCACGTTCCGCGATAGCTACACAGTTGAAACATCAACTTTATAAGCAATGTGTAAAGACCACTTCTCAAACTTATACTACGGCGCAGACTATCCAAAGCAAAAAACATATCATATACACAAGAAAGCTTACAAAATTATCGCTGTCACCATACGATGACAAACGATATGTCTTGGATGACGGTGAAACAACACTGGCGTACGGTCATTATAAACTCTGTCAACCCAGACGCGAGATAATTCAGCAAGCGAGAAAATCCGTTATAAATTATGCGTTCGATATACGTTGATATAAGACTCGCTTGCAGGAGCAACACACACTGTCAGTAGCGACGATGAAGTCGGTGAAGTTCAGTGAAAACGTAACGGTATATCTCGTACCAAAATTTTGCGATTCTCGATTCGGGTGGCGATATGGAAAACGTACGCAAAACTATTGCAAAGGAATTGCACAGACCGGTGAGAAGGAACTTTCCCAGACGTGCGGTGGAGGTGAAGGGGTTACACGATCTGTACCAAGCGGATTTGGTGGAAATGATACCGCATGCCAAGTTGAACAAGGGGTACAAATACCTAATGACAGTAATAAACGCATTTAGCAAGTATGCATATGCGATTCCCTTAAAAACTAAATCGGGTATTGAAGTAGCACAGGCCCTCGAACCAATAATTGTAAAAAATAAAATGAAATACCTGCAAACGGATAAGGGGAAAGAGTACTTTAACACTACCGTACAAGCTTTACTAAAGAGATTCAACGTCAAACACTATTCAACGTATAGCGAGAAGAAAGCGTCCATCGTAGAGCGATTTAATCGTACGTTGAAAACGAACATGTACCGCGCGTTCAGCGAGCAAGGGCATTATCGGTGGTTGTTGCTTTTACCTAAACTGGTGATGGAATACAACGACAGAGTGCATAGAACTATAGAGATGAAGCCGCGACAAGTCGACAAGAGCAACGAGCGAATTGTGTTGGAACGAATAAGAAAAAATACCGTACCGCGGAAAGTGAGCAAGAAACATAAGTTTAAAATAGGCGATCGCGTGCGTATCAGTAAATACAAAATCACATTCGCTAAAGGTTATACACCAAACTGGACGAACGAGATATATACAGTGCACAGAGTTCAGCCAACCGTACCGGTTACGTACTTGTTGAAAGATCACATGGGTGACGTTGTGGAAGGTGGGTTTTATGAACAAGAATTAAGTAAAACCAGCGTTGGTGATGTGTATCTCGTTGAGAAAATATTACAACGTAAAGGTGATCGCGTGCGAGTGCGCTGGCTCGGCTTTGACGGTAAACACGATTCGTGGATACATAAAAAAGACCTGATATAATAACATTACCACAGTATTTAACCGAACGTAAACGAGTTAAGATGAAGATTGAACAACAATCGTTAAAGTTAAATGTTAAGAACGTAGACTCTGCTAAGTACAACGGTGAAGTTGCATATAATAAACACAGTCCACTGTTTCCAAACACAGTTCGATGTATTGTGTGCGGCGGGTCATGTAGCGGGAAGTCAAACGTTGCCTTTAACATGTTATTCGATTCAAACGGACTGCGATTTCAGAACCTGTACGTGTTCTCCAAATCGTTATTTCAACCAAAATATCGTATGTTGGAAGACGTTTTTAATGCTCTCGCTGACGAAGGAATGACGTACTTCACATACAGTGAAAACGATGAAGTACCACCTCCGCACGAAATTGTACCTAATTCAATCATGTTGTTCGATGATGTGGTATGTGAACGGCAGAATAACATACGAAATTATTTCGCTATGGGACGGCATAGCGGTGTGGACACTTTGTACCTTTGTCAGACGTACAGTCTGGTGCCAAAGCAACTGGTGCGTGATAATACCAATTTCTTAGTATTGTTCAGACAAGATGATCTCAATTTACACCACGTTTACAACGATCACGTTAACACAGACATGAAATACGAAGAGTTCAAAGCGATGTGCGCCGAAGCGAGGAAGGATCGTTACGGATTCTTAGTCATCAACAAGGACTCACCGATAAACGCGGGCAGATACAGAGTGGGTTTCGATCGTTTTATACATAAATAGAATAGTTTGTGCGAGAAAGTCATCAGTGTCAAGATGGATGACAAGCAATTGACACAAGAAATCGATGCAATTAGCGACAACATAAGGCAAAAGTATCGTGCGTTGAAACATGACCTCAGAGAGAGCGATGAAGCGTTAACGAGAACGTACAAACCTCTTTTGGAACCGTTAACCCAGATTTCGGAAAAGTTGAATGTCTCCGGTGATAAAATTAAAAAAATAAATGTTGAAGATGAAGATACGAAGACAGCTGTCGAGATGACACCACCACCATCACAACCTCGATTCCTTAGAACGGAAGTGTTGGCACAAACTCCTAATGTCGAAACACCGAACGTGACTCTTGAAGAGTTTTTAGCAACACCCGAAGGTCGACACGAAGCACAAGAATACGTTGAACAGTCTGTCGAAGGTCCGCTCGCGAGGAAATACTTACTACTCGCTTTATCTGATGATCGAGAAAAAAAGATGGATCATACGTACGGTATCCGTAACGTTGCAGACAAATGGATGGTGGGCAATTCGGTGTTGGAGATCAATCAAGACGACAGCTTCTACATAGCTGGAAAACGATACAGGGGTACACCGGGTCTCTACGAACTTATGTTTATGAAAGAACCCAACAAGAGCGTCTACGATGAAAACGATTTAGCAGCGTACAAATCTATACTGTCGGACACTAACGCACATAAACATTATCATTTACCCGGTGCTAAAATAAATACAAACAAAGGTGTAAAGTACAGAGAGATAATCGCCCGATTGTTCCCACCGCGCAGCGGACGTGGTATCGATTACGTACACTGGAACGATCCCAACAAACTGGTTGAACGGTTGAGACTGCTGGTAAGTTCAAAACGCGCCGGTCACACCGGACACGACAACGAAATCATCTCCGTTGTGGAGGAATTACGTGAAGCCTACATTATCGTATAAATTTTATGAACGTCGGTGTGACAACTCATTGACGTCAACACTGTCAACATGTGCGGGTTAGATTTGACACCTGACTTTGAAGTCGAAAACGAGAGACTGAAAACCTTTACATCATGGCCTGTGCATTTCATCAGTCCAACCGCTATGGTTGCCGCAGGCTTTCGTTACACAAATGAAATTGACAGGGTTCGATGTTCATTTTGCGGTATAGAAAATCTTTCGTTGGAAAGAGGGTGACGATCCGATTGTGTTACACACGCGATGGTCACCACAGTGTCGTTACTTAAAACGGTTAGCACATCATTTGTAGCGTGCAGTCGTACAATGGTTGTGGACAAGTTCGGGAGACATCAAAGCTCCGTGAGCGTGCGACGAGAAACAAAAAGACAATTACGCGATACTGTAGGATTTAAGATTACGAATGATGGGCATATAGATGTTGAAAACAAAAAGATCCGCAATCTGAACGAACCGGATGCAGCAAAGGATGCTGTATCTCTGACTTATATGCAAACACATTGTCTGCTACTCGATGATGAACGTAAAAGCGTGGACGTTAAAGGGTGTATATTGAAAAATGTTGATACTCCTGTAGACGTTAAAGACGTAGTCAACAAATATTACGTTGATGACAACTGTATACAACACTCGAGTCAAGAGAGAGGTGAGGTCATCGATGCACGTGATCGATGGGTAATCAACGTTCGAAGTCCGGAACAAGCGACCGATGCGGTTAACAAGAACTATGTAGACTCGAACGTCATTAAAAAAGTATCGAACAGCTATTTGTTTGGGCAGAGCTGGTTGTCGGGAGTGAGTTCACCGATTTTTGCAGATGACGCGGGTAACGTAAAATACATGTTGCAGAACACCGTTAGCTTGGGCGAAGATGGTGTTTTCAAAGCAGCGGAAAAGAGAATAACAGACGTAGCGGATGGTTTTGCGGAGAGCGATGCTGTTAACTTACAACAATTAAATGACGTGAGACGATACGTAAAGAGCGAGATGTATAAAGTCGTTAAAACATTTCAGTATCAACTGGATTACTACTTATTGAAATTGTCTAAGCCACGTAGTTCAGAAGACGAGTGGACACTCGACACGAAGGAAATAAAAAGGTTAATAGATGAATACGATAAAAACACAGAAGAGAAAGACTGGAGATCGGTTTACGATGTACAACAACGTTAAGAGGAAAAAGGGGTGGGGTGTCGGAAACGTGCTTAAAAACGTTGTACCGTCCGTTGTTTCGTCAGTTATCAATCGAGCGGTGGACGCACTACCTGTCGAATTACATCTGCCGGGTTACAGATTCTGTGGACCGGGCACGAAACTCGAAGAAAGATTAGCGCGTGGTGATCGTGGAATCAATCAACTAGACGAAGCCTGTCGCGAACACGACATCGGTTACGCTCAATACAAAGACAACGAAAGTAGACGTATTGCAGATCGTAAACTCGCGGAAAAGCGTGGGGACGGGTAAAGGCTTTGGATTCGGGTATCAGCGAACGAGCTTATGCGACAGCAGTTGCAGCGGCCATGAAAGCAAAATCAGCAATAGGAAGCGGTCGACGTCGTAAAAATAAAAAGAATGTGAGTAGTCGTGGTCGTGGTGCTGGTGGTGGGATGAAGAAGAGGAGGAAGAGAACTGTCCGAACCGCTAGGAAAAAGAAGAGAACTGCGTCCGGATTGTATCTACGTCCGTACCGAAAAAACTAATTCACATACCGCTCCGCCCGTTGTCCGAAGATGAATTACGTGTATACGCAAAAAAGCTAAACATACCGTATTTTAGAGGTGTTTACATGCGTAACGCATTACCGGATACAGCGCCGTGGAAGAACGAAAGCGTCATCGTAAATTTGGACGACGAGAGCGGACCGGGAACCCACTGGGTATGTTACAAGAAGCGTGGAAATCGAGTACACTATTTTGACGGGTTCGGTAATTTACGTCCACCTCTCGAGCTGATGCAATATTTTGGTGATACAGCCGACGTTCGTTAAAACTATGAACGGAAGCAACCTCCTAACACGGTCATCTGCGGTCATTTATGTTTAGACTTTTTATCGTCTTCTGATCAGTAAACTTCAACATGTCGTCGCTAACGGTCACCGTGACGGGTACCGACGCTACGAATCTCGTGTGTAACTTTTTCCCACCTCTCGAGTTATACGGTGAATGGTACGTTGGTCTATTGGATTTTACATCGTATAATTCAATACCAAACGTTACTGAAGGAAAAAATAATGCATTTCCAGTAAAAATTTCCAAGGATCAGTGGTCCGTCATCAAGTTGCCTACCGGCACCTACGAAATCAGTGATATCGAAACGTATCTGCAGAAACAGTTAGGCGAGAGAACAATCAGTTTACGTCCAAACAACAACACATTAAAGTGTGAAATTTACTGTAAGCATGTCATCGACTTTTCGTATACACCGAATACCATTGCAAGTATGTTAGGATTTAAGGAGAATCAGCAGCTGGAAGCGTATAAAACACACGAGTCGAACGTACCCGTCGACATAATCAAAGTTAACACCGTTCACGTACGGAGTAATATCGTACAGGGTGCGTACAAGGACGGCCAGGACCAGCACACGTTGCATTCGTTTTATCCGACCGTGCACCAGGTTTCAAAATAGTTGAAACGCCGACAAACGTAATATACTTACCGGTAAACGTACAACGCGTTGACAACATAATTTTGTCTCTCGTTGATCAGGACGGGGATTTAGTCGATTTTCGCGGTGAAGTTATCACGATACGACTGCATCTGAAAATATGGGATTGTATTTCGGACAAACGTCACCTGTAAAAAGGGAGTGTGTACGAAAGAAACATGGTAGTCGGTGTTCAACGTTGAAGCGATTGACATCAAGGAACAAGCGTTTCTTACTTTCACTTGGATTCAAATTATACGATTAAAATAATGTCGGGTGAAATTCTAGCTATCGAACGAGGAGCGGCTTTCGATAACAGAATCGTTGAGTTCGAATATCGTACGCACACACCGTATGCTTCCACCCGATACGGTAACAACGATGAAATACGTATACCCATCCAACAACAGGATGTTTTCACTTTACCGGCGGAGAGTTTTCTGTACATCGAAGGAGCATTGACCAAGGTTAACGCTACCGACACAGCGTTGAACGTGAAATTAATCAACAATGCAATGGCTTTCTTGTTTGAGGAGATCCGTTACGAAGTGTGCGGTGTGGAAGTAGATCGTACGAAAAACGTTGGAATTACGAGCACTGTGAAATTGTTACTATCGAGCAATGAGCATGAAAGAAAGCATCTAATCAATGCAGGATGGGTGACGACAACCGACGAGTCGTTGACAGTACACGAGAGTACCGGTGATTTTACGTTTTGTCTTCCGTTAAAAATGCTACTCGGTTTCAACGAAGACTATACACGCATCATGCTGAACGTTAAGCAAGAATTGATTCTGTTGCGTACCTCTACCGATCAGAACGCAATGGTGCTAAAAGAATCAGGTGCAACTGCAAACGGTAATCTCGTAATAAACAAAGTACACTGGAAGATGCCCTATGTGCGCGTGTCAAACAAGTACCGAATACCGCTATTGGAGCATATCGAGGAGGATCATGAACTGGTGATGCCGTTCCGCAGTTGGGAATTGCACGAGTATCCCGTTCTACCGACGACAAATCGACATTCGTGGACCTTGAAGACATCGTCACAGTTGGAAAAACCACGGTATGTGATACTGATATTTCAGACGGACAGAAAGAACAATATAGCGAAAAACGCGTCGGAATTTGATCACTGCAATTTAACGAATGTCAAGCTATTTCTGAACGATAAATACTATCCGTACGATAACCTGAACCAGGATATCGAAAAAAAACGTTACGCACTGTTCTACGACATGTATACACGTTTTCAAACATCATACTACGACCGTCGCAACAGAACGCCTCTTTTGACACCTAATGAATTTATAACGAAAGCACCGTTGTTTGTCATCGATTGTTCCAGACAAGAAGAACCAATCAAGTCGTCTGCCGTTGATGTGCGTTTAGAATTTGAATCCAGTAACAATTTCCCAGATAAAACCACCGCTTACGCTTTGATTATACACGATAGGATAGTACAGTACACAGCGTTGTCGAATACTGTTCATCGTTTGTCATAAAAAACTTGTTCTCCCCTCTACCAGTTTATAAAGATAGGTATTAGCGATCTCTAGCTTGTAACAAGATCAGTCCGTCTCAACGATGGAAGGTGACTGTGGTAGCGGCGGCAGCAGCAGCAGCAGGCATTGTGAGTATAACGTTTACTTATCTCTTGCATATCCTATTAACTCTTACACTAAGTTCGTTACCGTCGGACTGTTTAACGAACTCAACTATGAACCGGGTGTTTGTTTACAAACGGAAAAAAGAAACGTATATTACTTGACTTTTCTGAGTGGAATTACTTGTTGATCTTTCGTGAACAGTTACTATCCAGTATGTTATTGTACGAAGAAGGTGAAAACCGTGAAAAGAAGAAGAGTGTGATGATCAGTCGTAACTTTGGGAAAACGTTTGTTCGGATTAAAGGTAGTAAGACCGAAAAATTTGTTTTCACAGAACCCGAGTGGATCCGTTTTGGTTGTTTATTAACAGTACTAAAGAAATATCTTGTTCGCTTGTTTTATGATCAAGATCACTTCAAGTCGCACATTAATCAGGTAGTAGCCAAGGGGTGTTATGTACCACCATCCTTCTTTTTCCCCTCGTTTTTTCGATTGGAAAGCAGTCGTCATGACCAACAGCTAACATTTGATCGTCTTTACGATGAACTGGTATTGGAAGGAAAAGTAGAGGGGGAATTTGAAAAAATTAACGTATTCGATGCGAACAAGTGTCACTCAGAAAAATGAACTTGAATAGGACGGTTATTGCCGAGTTTGAAGCGTTTCGTGGTGACAAAAATGAATATGTAATCAAAGAGTTTCTTTGCAGTTGATATAACAACCGGACGTTTTGTTATCGTGTTGTTCGCTCCACCATACGAACGTGCACGACTGGACCTGAAATTTCAAAAAATCAATGACTGGTTGGAAACACATTATCACAGAATTCGGTGGAACGATGGTAATGTGCCGTACAAGAATATGGTACGCATCGTTGCAGACTTTTTTTCAGACAGTTCTGTTGTCTATACAAAAGGGTTTGAGAAGGCAAATTTCTTACGACAGTTGTATCACCATGGTGAGGTGATTGACTTAAACGATATTCAAGCACCTGTAGTTCCTATATCCTTTGTACCCATCATACAATGTCCTGTTCCTCATCGTCAACCCGTTACCACTCCCCCCTTACACTGTGCATTGCGCAAAGCTTTGTTTTATGCAGAATGGTTGCGGCAACGAAATAAAATATAGTCGGTTGTGAACATGTTTTCATCATGGTGTTAGTGTGAATGCTACGTGACAGAAATGTCCATAAACGTAGAATTAGGTACCGTAGTGTGTGCGTGAGTGTTAACCTTGACTACGTCACTGTCGCGGTAGAAATACTCATAAACGTAGTCCTGGTAGTTCGAGACGGGTCACTGGCACGGTAGATATACCTGTAAACTCGTCAAGAACCAGTATGGGTGTGAAAATTACTCATTACGGTACAGCAAATGTGAATACGCATCATGTATGAACAACATATTCACCCGATTAAAAAAATAAATAAAAAAGTAAATAAAAAATATATGTACTGCTTTTACACATTGGCTTAGCATTGCATAATGTATCTTTATTATTATCTACCACTGTACTAGTCAATAGTACAGCGATAGATAACGTGGAGTAGGCCTGCTTTACGAATCTGTAAAGTTGGGGAAACCACGTTAAAAAAAGCGTAGCAGGCTCTCATTCGCCTCCCTCAGGCTGCTAGGAAGAGGATGAGAGGTAAAAAAATAAAAGTATAACGAAATGTTTATTTATTTAATAATAAATAAACTTATATTGTGCTTTTATGATTTTACACATAGGACGACAGTAGATATCACTCGTCCACCTCATGGTTACAAGTAAGAGATGAGAAGTATAAGTACAGAAATAATTACAGTTAAGCGATAACGGCCCCTTGGTGTAGTGGATGCACGCCGGTTTGGTGTACCGGAGGTCCCGGGTTCAAATCCCGGAGGGGCCATAATTTATTTTTATGTAAAAATTAATATCTAATGACATACCATTGTTACAGTCGAACACATGCGTCATGTGGTCGTACATTCCGGTGTTAAAATTTCGGACACCAAAAATTTCGGGTAACCCCATCCGTTGATTTAAACATTTCGGGTACTAAATTTCAGACACCAAAAATTTCGGGTACCCCCATCCGTTGATTTAAACATTTCAGACATCACGCCCTCTACGTCGTCGTCGAACCAGCTATCATATCCACCCAGCCTCCTGTTTCGTCATAACCAGTGTTTTATACATGCGTCATGTGGGCGTACCCTCAAATTTCGGGTACCCCCATCCGTTGTTTTAATCATTTAGGGTACCAAAATTCTGACATTAAAAATTTCGAGAGAGAACGATTATTTTGTTACATCAAAATAAACCAGAACGCGGAAGTGTTTTAACATTCGGACACCAGCTGCCAGGGCCTCTGTCATGAACTGGAACCCGGTTAGGGCGTACCCACAAATTTCGGGTACCCCCATCCGTTGATTTAAACATTTCGGGTAACGGTACCCGATACCCCCAAAATTTCGAGTAACGGTACCCGATGACATCGCCTCTCCGGGCAACCGCCGAATTCCGGGTACCCCCATCCGCTACACATTGTTTTCGGCTACCAAATTTTGGACATGCAGAAACCACGGCCTCCGTGACGTCTTGAAACAGGTTTTAGCCATGCGGACGCCAGCGACTAGGGCCTCTGTGTGATGTCATGAACTGGAACACGGAAGTGTTTCAGTCACACATACACACACACACACACACACACACAAAACAGTGACGTCACATGGACAGCTCGGACACCAGCTGCCAGTGCCTCTATGACGTCATGAACTGGAACCCGGTAGTGTTTTCAACTGGGGGTTCCCCAACCCATTGTTTTCACACCGCGGAAGCCAGCTACCAGTGCCTCTCTGTGACGTCATCGCCATTGTTTTCTAACCCTCACTCTCCCTCTACTTATGTTTTGATAAAATATGTAAAACAAATGTAAACAAGTATTTATTTCCAGTGAAATACGTGTTATTTTAAAGAATGTTATTCATATCCACGGAATATTATATTTATTTAAAGAAAATTATTATAATGGGAATTACGCTTTCGTTAAAATGCAAATATTAAATGTTAGTTAATAAGGATGACATAATTTTGTCTAATTGCACAACACATACACACTCGTGATTGATTATCATAATCCGTATCTAAGATAATTACTCACGTTTTCATGTATAGAACTACATATATCACCATTTAAAATTACTGATTTGAAGTCTACAATGCAAAATCTCTTATACACTGCAGTTCTACACGCAACTCTACATTTTAAATAAATTTTCTGATTAAAATCATTTGTCTTATTACGAGCAAATAAAACCCAAGTTTCAGAAACATACAGTAGTGAAGGTATTGCCATTGTGTTATAACATTGTATTTGCGTTTCTTTTCATTTATTTATTTTGCAACGTTCTCCAAATCGTTCCACACATTCTTGTGAAATTCGTCACTTTATTTTTTATATCTCTATCTTGATCAATAAGTAATGTCACGTCCGAAATAGTTGAAATGAATAATCTATAATTTAACAAGTGTAATAGACGAGATCATGTGAGAAATGAAGAGATGAGAAGTGATTTAGATATCTTCGCAGTTAATGAAAACATTAAAGAGTATAGAATAAAATGGATTCAATACATAAATACAATAGAAGAAAGTAGAATACCGAAGATGGCGAAAGATTAAAACCCTAGAAGCAGAAGAAAATTTGAACTGTGGAATAGGATCAGGCCGCTAAAACCCAAAACCGTTAAGATGATGATGATGATGATGACAACGAGCATATACACATTACAATAAAAACATATAAAACAGAGTGTTTGATGGCGGTATATTATTTTGTTATTTTATACTTATATTTCTTACGAATATAATTACGAATTAAATTAACTGTGGTTAGTGGAGAGCAAGGATGTCGTTGGATATTGTTGAGGAAAATTTATTTGTCGCAAAATAATATTTTCATACGCTTTTACTAAAAATGGTTTAATATAAAAAAAAGTTTCCTATTTCTATATCACAAAACGTTGTGTCCATATTTTAAGGAAAATCTTATTTACAATTTATATCTAGTTAAAAACGACACAAAACGTAGGGCAGCCGCCTACAATATTCACGGAGATTATAACCAAAGAGAAAAATTACGCCAATTAATTCCTTAATAATAATAATAAAAATATCCATAAATCAGACTCAAAATTTAACATGAAATTTTGTGAAATCAATACGTTTTTACTTTATTTATTTGTAGTGAAAAAAGTGTGATTTATCAGATTTTACAATCCCTAAAAGCTCAATTTTACCATAAACGTTTGCTGGAATACGTTGGAAGACATTAATTTTACTTTTAGTTTCATGCCACGCCCATTTCTTATGTAACATACATACATACATCCTCGGCGCTACAGCCCAGTCCGGGCCCTGGCCTCCAACAGAAATCTTCCCCACTGGTCTCTACTCCCGGCCAATGTCCACCAGTTTTCTGCACCCAGCCTCACTGCCTCCTTACCAACCTGGTCCAGCCATCTTGTACGCGGTCTTCCTTTCCTTCTCCTTCCCATCGGAAAATAATTCATAACTCTTTTTGGGATTCTATCCTCCGCCATTCTCTGCACATGACCTGCCCAACGCAATCTGTTAATTTGTATGAGTTGCACGATCGGAAGATCTTTAAACCTTTCGTACAACTCTCGATTATGCAGTCGCCTCCAAATGTCGTTTTCCTTCACAGGGCCATAGATTCTCCTCAGTACCCTACTCTCAAAAACGGATAGTTTCTGCTCATCTATTTTTTTTAGCACCCAGCATTCCGAGCCATACATCAGGACTGGTCTGATCAAGGTCTTGTATAGGGTGGCTTTTGTGTCTTTACTTATTAATTTTGACTTAAAATGTTTCACCAGTCCGTAGTAACACCTATTAGCAGATAATATCCGTTTTTCAATGTCTCTAGCGGAGTCATTTCCAGAGTCCACATATGACCCGAGATATGGAAAACCCTGAACATTTTCAAATTCATAATCATTAATGCGCAGGGACAGGACACGAGTGTTGGCACCTACAACCATATTTTTGGTTTTGATTTGGGTTATAACCAAAAGTTTCTTATGTAGCCTACAGTAAAATTAACAATTAAATTTTTCACATTTATTCTGTCCTTAACTTCATTTCAAATTTCCTCACGTCTAGATACTCTTGCCGAACGTCTCCAAATTCTCTCTCTGCTGTCATTAATTTTGTTCTTGTGTGTTTATTGGTAGTCCAAACTTTAAAGAAAATGTTTTACCTATGTTATTCAAAAACAAAAAAATTACAGTTGTATGGACACACAAAAAGAATGGCACAGGAAAGATTGCCAACGAGAGTTATGGAATGGAACCCACCAGGAAGAAGGAAAAGAAGAAGACCACCTATCAGCTGGATTGAAGAAATTCAGACTATATTGAGGAAAAGAGTAATTGAAGAAGATGATGGACAAGCGCAGTGGAAGATGAGAGTTCAATCAATTCTGTGATCTTTGGTTCCGGAGAAGTGCAACGTGATACAGCCGGAATAATAATACAAATTTAACATGAGATTTTATGAGATCAATATGCTTTCACTTTATTTATTTGTAGTATAAAATAATGTGGCTTATCAGTTTTTACACACATTCCCCTAAAAGTTATTATGCTTAATTTTACTATAAACAATTGCTCGAATACGTTGGAAGATATTAATTTTACTTTTACTTTCTAAAACACGATACCACACCCAACTCTGATTTAACCTATATAAAAATAGGTAAATCACTTTTTTAGAAGTTTGAGCTATTAACAAACACACAAGGAGAAAATTAATGACAGCAGAGATGAACTTTTAGAGACGTTCAGCTAGAGTATCCAGACGTGAGAAAATTTGAAATAAAGTAATTAAGAATAGAATGAATGTGAAAAATTGAATTGTTGATTTTATTCAAACAAAAAAATTACAATGGTATGGACAAACAAAAGAATGGCACAGGAAAGGTTGCCAAGGAGAGTTATGGAATGGACACCACCAGGAAGCAGGAAAAGAGGAAGACCACCTATCACCTGGATAGAACAAATTCAGACTATATTGAGAGAAAGAAAAATTAAATATCTCTGTATGGACATACAGGAATGGAAGATGAGAATTTAATGAATGCTGTAATCGTTGTTGTTGGAAAATGTGTAAACATTGTACAGCCGGAATAGTAATAATGAAACAATTTTTTTTATATTAAACCATTTTTAGTAAAAATATTTGAAAATATTTTCTGCGGCGGCAAAACCAAACCAGTGGCTAAGAATGTTTTGAGGTCTACAACACAAGCTGTGCATATTTATTATCTGACTGTCAAGATAGAATATATTTATCTAACAGGAACCCTAATACAGAGTGGTTCCACTGCCCCCTTTATTGAGCGACTTAAACAAAGCGATTTAACGGAGCGTAAATAGAGTTGTGCCAAACTCTTCCAGCCTATAAGAACGCAAATTAAATTACGTACGATGGCTCTAGTGAATTACGACGACCAGTAGGAAAATTTGGCAACGGTTGAGGATTCATTACAATGAGAGCACTTGAGAGACACTTGGCAAAAACGTTACTTTAGCGTCGAAAACGCAAGTGCACTGTTACGGCGCGTTATCTATGATACATTAGGAAGAATTAATTTACATATTTACATAAATGTACATATATACATCATATCATCATATGTATATTATAATACATATTTCCATGGGAGTGATATAATTATCCTATTAGTTGTTTTGGAAGCATAACGCATGAGCGCATGACTTATAATGCATGATAACACATAACGCATGAGTTTAATCAAAGGATTATGAATGTAGGCCTAGTTGTAGTTGCATGAAGTTTGATTGCAGCATTTATCTATTCAACATTTTTAAGTAGAAACAATGCCTACAGTTGATAACCCTTCACAAAATCGTTGCCGTTCCTGTAACACTTTATCACTTAGTGCTAATACTTTTCAAGGATTTTGCATGTATTTTATGAAGCAAATAACATGATTTCTAAGAAAAAATAAAGTTTACATAAGATGCATTAATATTTTTTTAAAAAACGACGTTTAGTAAAGTTGTTTTACTGTTTTCCATTTTAATGTTATCACCGTGTTTTCAAACTTTATGCGACAAGTATTGGAAACCAATACTTCAGTATACCTGATATTGAGTTGCTGCCGGTGTAGTGCGTACTCAAGGGCTCTCAACCGGGTATTCCCCATCTAACCTGGATACAAATTTACATCATTACGCTCCGAGAACTCTGCCGAAGCTTGTTATATTATTTAATAGGCTTGTCTCTTTTCTTATACATTTGACGTAATTTCTATATTTTTATATTTCGAAAGATCAGTAATCATTTCATTTTCATTCATAATTTACTTTTCCTGAAATCTTAGATGCAGCCATTTGTTTATTTAGATAATTAATAGTATTTCACAGCATGTATTATAAAAATATTACAAACAATATTTCTTTATTTCCATAATACTGACTGTTACTATATTTATAATTCCATAACAACACGATGATAATATGGAAGAGGGAAGAGGGAATTCGTAAAATCTGGTAACATAAACTTGAAAGCGCTGTTGTTTGCTGACGACTTGGTTCTAATACAAAATACAAACTCTGCTTTGAAAAAATCAGTTTTTAAGCTTCTACATGATTACAAACAATATAATATTGTTACAACGGTTTTATTGATCATCGTATTGTACAGTGGAAAACAAATTACAAGACACCTTTTAATTATCACAGTTAACAGTTTGTAATCAACAAGTCAATAGACAAGATTATACTTGTTCAATAATTCAAGTCAATCTGTCTACACAAATAGTAAAGTCAACTATCAACCATTCGGCACTATAATCAATTTTCACCAATACACCACTTGAGACGCAATGTGTAAATCGCCCGACATGAACTGAAAACTTAACGGCAGGTATGGGCTATTTATAGTCTGCAGTGTTCCATAATATGCACCCTTAACAAACACTTAAAAATTCTAGAGGTTAGTTTAGCGCGGCCTTGCCAGAAACACACACACCTGCGGGGCTAGTCCAGAAGCATCTAAAACGACACCATCGAACGCATGAGAACGTTCCGCATTTCGTAACACTGCCTCGCATGTTAAGTGTCACGTACGCACACAAACGCTACAGCTGGGCTCTGCTCGGATAGCCGAGAAATATGTAGAATTTTCTGTAACGGCGTAACATATGAAAATTTCCACTACAAAAAACACAGTAATTCCGTTTTAAGCCAAACAACCAATAAAACGAAAAATGATAATTTATCATAAAATTGTAGAACAGTTAATCCATTTTAAATATTATGAAAATGTTTTCTAATTATTTGTGTTTTTTAACCTTTGAAAAATGTTCAAATTATGATGCAGGCCTATACTGCTTGTTTTATATCTGTGTTAAAACAGAGATTTAATTTGGCTACCTCTTTCACATTCACTGTTTTTACTTCCATATTGTTTAAGGAAATGGAAGTATGGTGGTGGCAAAAAAAATCGTGTTCGAGATTATTGCAGATTCTGATTGTACTACACTCAAAACATGAAAAAAAGTCGTTTTCCGAAAAGTGTCTGTGTGTGTGTGTCTGTGTGTCTATCTGTCTATGTGTCTGTAGATTTTTTTTCTATGGCAAACGATAAAAGCCGCAAATTCAAACAGAATCAAATAATTTTTTGCATACAGTCCTCATTTGTAGAGTACTCACGACCTATTGTTTTTGGTGAAGATCGGTTGAGGGAAAGGGGTAGTTTACTGGCAACGGCTTTTTTTTATCAAGGGTAATTTTGTTTGTTTGGCAAACGATAACAGCCGCAAATTAAAACAGAATCAAATAATGTTTCGCATACAGCCCTAAATTGTAGAGTTCTCAAGACCTTTTATTTTTGGTGAAGATCGGTTAAGGGAAAGGGGTAGTTTACCGGCAACGTTTTATGTTTTAAAAGGGTATTTTCTATGGCAAACGATAAGAGCCGCAAATTCAAACAGAATCAAATAAGTTTTTGCATACTGCACTGATTTCTAGAGTACTAAAGACCTATCGTTTTTGGTGGAGCTCGTTTAAGGGAAAGGGGTAGTTTACCAGCAACGTTTTTTGTTTAATCAAGGGTATTTTGTATGGCAAACGATAACAGCCGCAAATTCAAACAGAATCAAATGATGTTTTGCATACAGCCCTGTATTGTAGAGTTCTCAATACCTATTGGTGTTGGTGAAGATCGGTTAAGGGAAAGGGGTAGTTTACCAGCAACGTTTTATGTTTTAACAAGGGTAATTTTTTTATATGACGAACGATAACTGCCGTAAATTCAAACAGAATCAACTAGGTTTTTGCATACCTTTTTGAACTAAAGAGAACTCAAGGTCTGTTGATTTTGTTGAAGATCGGTTAAGGGAAGGGGTAGTTTATCAGCAACGTTTTATGTTTTAAAAATGGTAATTTTTTTATGACGAACGATAACTGCCGAAAATTCAAAGAGAATCAAATAATTTTTTGCAAACTTTCCTGAGTTGCAGAGAGCTCAAGATCTATTGATTTTGGTGAAGATCGGTTAAGGGAAAGGGGTAGTTTACCTGCAACATTTTATGTTGTAACAAGAGAAATGTTTCCATGACGAACGATAACTGCCGCACATTCAAACAGAATCAAATATTTTTTTGCATGCTTCCCTGAATTGTAGAGGACGGAAGGTCTATTGATTTTGGAGAAGATCGGTTAAGAGAAAGGGGTAATTTACCTGAAACATTTTATGATTTAACAAGAGTAAAGTACTTAATTTTTATAAATAAAGTATCCTGATAAGAAGCTCATAATAATCCACTGTGGAAACGTAGATGAAATACCTATAAATGAAGAGGTTAGGTGAACGGGGTGGTGGTAATTTTCTATAATTAAAAATTATAGTTGAAGGTGGAGGGGGAATTTGTTATATGTGTACTACGTTATCGGCAACAAAGAAGTAGATTTTTGTTAAAATTTCTTCCCGGGCTCTTTAGCCGTAGTCCAATGTTTTCTGCAAAACCAGACTTTTCGGCAGTGCCATCGACTGCCATCATCGGTGAAAATCGAGTGCGAAAACGTGAGGTGGTATACGTTAGTGACCACAGTACTGTGGTTAATGGTGAAGCAATGAGTAGAAAGACGTAGTTTCTATGGAAATATTTCATTTCGAATATGGTTTTAAATATAAATCTTAGAACATGGAAGTCATGTATGGTTCTCCATACCGATATTTTACTTCCATATTCTTTAAGGAAATGGAAGTATGGTGATGGCAAAAAAAATCGTGTTCGAAATTATTGCAGATTCTGATTGTACTACACTCAAAACATGAAAAAAGTCGTTTTCCGAAAAGTGTCTGTGTGTGTGTCTGTGTGTCTGTCTGTCTATGTGTCTGTAGATTTTTTTCCTATGGCAAACGATAACGCCGCAAATTCAAACATAATCAAATAATTTTTGCATACAGCCCTGATTTGTAGAGTACTCACGACCTATTGTTTTTGGTGAAGATCGGTTGAGGGAAAGGGGTAGTTTACCTGCAACGGGTTTTTTTTATCAAGGGTAATTTTACTTCCATATTCCTTAAGGAATGGAAGTATGGTGATGGCAAAAAAAATCGTGTTCGAGATTATTGCAGATTCTGATTCTACTACACTCAAAACATGAAAAAAAGTCGTTTTCCGAAAAGTGTCTGTGTGTCTGTCTGTCTGTCTGTCTGTCTGTGTGTCTGTAGATTTTTTTCTATGGCAAACGATAACTGCCGCAAATTCAAACAGAATCAAATAATTTTTTGCATACAGCCCTGATTTGCAGAGTACCCGCGACCTATTGTTTTGGTGAAGATCGGTTGAGGGAAAGGGGTAGTTTACCTGCAACGGTTTTTTTTTAGCAAGGGTAATTTTGTTTGTTTGGCAAACGATAACAGCCGCAAATTCAAACAGAATCAAATAATGTTTCGCATACAGCCCTCAATTGTAGAGTTCTCAAGATCTGTTGATTTTGGTGAAGATCGGTTAAGGGAAAGGGGTAGTTTACCTGTAACGTTTTATGTTTTAACAAGGGTATTTCCTATGGCAAACGATAACAGCCGCAAATTCAAACAGAATCAAAAGATTATTTGCATACAGCCCTAAATTGTAGAGTTCTCAAGACCTATTGTTTTTGGTGAAAATCGGTTGAGGGAAAGGGGTAGTTGACCTGCAACGTTTTTTTAACAAGGGTATTTTTTCTATGGCAAACGATAACAGCCGCAAATTCAAACATAATCAAATAATTTTCTGCATACAGCCCTGGTTTGTAGAGTACTCAAGACCTTTTGTTTTTGGTAAAGATCGGTTGAGGGGAAGGGGTAGTTTACCTGCAACGTTTGTTATAAAGCGTATTTTCTATGGCAAACGATAACTGCCGCAAATTCAAACAGAATCAAATTATTTTTTGCATACTTCAGTGAATTGTAGAGGACTCAAGGCCATTAGATTTTAGTGAAGATCGGTTAAGGGGAAGGGGTAGTTTACCAGCAACCTTTTACGTTTTAACAAGAGTAAAAAAGTACTTGAAAATTCATTTAAACTTTTTCAAACAATGGTAATTGTTAAAAATAAAATAATTTTGTTGCCAGGCAATAAAATTATAATATTTTCATTTTAATGTAAATTATGTATATATTAGAAAATATATCGTGCTTGGCAGGCAAGCATATTTCAGATTATAAGTCTTAGAATATGGAAGTCATGTATGGTTCTCCATACCGATATTTTTTTTTGGCAAACGATAACAGCCGCAAATTCAAACAGAATCAAATAATGTTTCGTATACAGCCCTGAATTATGGAGTTATCAAGACCTGTAGTTTTTGGTAAAGATCGGTTAAGGGAAAGGGGTAGTTTACCTGCAACGTTTTATGTTTTAAAAAGGGTATTTTCTATGGCAAACGATAACAGCCGCAAATTCAAACAGAATCAAATAATTTTTAGCATACGTCACTGAATTGTAGAGTACGCAAGCCCTTTTGATTTTGGTGAAGATCGGTTAAGGGAAAGGGGTTGTTTACCTGCAACCTTTTACGTTTTAACAACAGTAAAGTACTTGAAAATTCTTTTAAACTTTTTCAAACAATGGTAATTGTTAAAAATAAAATAATTTTGTTGCCAGGCAATAAAATTATAATTTTTTCATTTTAATGTAAATCATGTGTAAGAGAAAATATATCGTGCGTGGCAGGCAAGCATATCTCAGTTATGTACTGTTTACGTTTCCATTTTATTATTATGACTACAGCAATAAAAAGGCAGGGAACACACACACACACACACACACACAAAATTCGCGTTATTTCTGGCCTCATTCATGTTTATTTTCTTATATTTGCACGCTTTTTAAATGGAAAGTGCCGAACCCATACCAACATAACGCGTGCAAGCCGAAAAAGTGTCCAGCGTGGATAGCGATTTGCTTCCTGTGGATCGCTGGGCAGTGTAACTGCACGTGTTTACAGAGGAACGATTTATAGACAGACTTTTCGTCTTTAGGGAATGAACCCTCTAAAGACGCTGCAAGATGCTGAGGGTCCATGAGTGACTTCGGAGCGCTCCTTCTTTTCCGCGTGTTTGTTCTGTGAAACGTACACTGTAGATTCGCAGCTTTATTCTAAGCAACGCTCAATAGGAAATGTTGAAAATTTTTGTCCACGGTGTACCCTCATACACACTAAACCTGCTCTGATGTTTTAATTACGGACATCATAATATTAAAACTTTGGAAACCTGAGCACTACTTAATGGAGATCAATCATTAACTTATACAAGCCATTAATTTTATGCGTATTTTTTATATATTTGTGTACAACGTTATCGGCAACAAAGAAGTAGTTTTTGTTAAAATTCCTTCCCGGGATATTTGGCCGTAGTCCAATGTTTTCTACAAAACCAGACGTTTCGGCAATGCCATCGACTTCCATCATCAGTGAAAATCGAGTGCGGTAACGTGAGGTGGTATACGTTAGTGACCACAGTACTGTGGTTAAGGCTGAAGCAGTAAGTAGAAAGAAGTAGTTTCTATGGTAATATTTCATTTCGAAAGTGATTTTAAATATAAATCTTAGAATATGGAAGTCATGTATGGTTCTCCATACCGATATTCCCTTTCTGACAAACGATTTTGAAGTCTTTTGTAGGCGTTTACAGTCTGAAAAATATTAATTTTATCACGACCATGGTAATTAACTTTACTAATACCTGATCAGCTGATTTTGTCAGTGTTGTAACGATAACCCTGTGGAACAACCTAGAAAGTCTTCCACCTGTCTTAACCAGCCGAGCAAGTGTGTGTCTCAGTCAGATCGCGCTCAAGTACGTTTCAGAGTCCTCTGGAGAACACTTGAGTTACGCGTTAAGTGGCGTAAAATTAAGAACGGACAACTTTTAGAAGACGTGCGCTGCCTATAAAAAGCTGAAGCAGCCGGCTTGTCAGTCAGTTGTATTGAGCGAATTTCCGTAGCGCGGATCGATCGTTTGTCGAAGTATTTTTTGAAGTGTTACCGTATTATAGTTAGTGTGGAATTTTAATAGTTGATATTATTATTCCGTGTGGAAAAATCTAACTGGTATTATTGAACGTTGCTTATAAATTTGTAATTGATTACAAATTGTTATTTGTAAGTAATTAAAGTTGGTTATTAGTGACATCATTAGTGTCTGTATTTTGTTTTCCACTGTAACATACGACGATCAGAGTGAGATCGTAGTAACAATAATTTCCATGTTTGCGTGAACAATGTTACATAATATGTTTCGTCGTGTTTGTGTTGTATAGTTAAGTGACAACGCGTAGAATTATTTAATCAAGAAGTTAATTAGACATTTTTGTGGCACGATTAGAAAAAATGAGATGGTTTTTAATTAAAGACAAAATGTCTTCAACATTTTACTTTATCGACGCTGAGTATTTAGAGGCACAATGTGTTGCTGTAGGCAAGGACACACCAAAACAGGGACCCAACATCCAACAATATTGTAGTGTAATGTGATTTAGCTGAGCCAGTGTCGTGTACACAAAGACTGCTTCCTGCCGGGAATGGGGAGCCTCCACGCAGCCTATATTAAATTTAGGCGTAATTTAAGTTTGAGAAGCAAACAGAGGAATGATTTATAAGTAATAACAGCAAAATATAACTTCTTTTTTTTCTCTTCTTCAAGGATTAGGTTATATAATATATTAGGTACTGGTACAGGTTTTGCAGATCATTGCTTACAACACAATCACTTCATAGATACAAAAAACATAACACTACTCCACAACATACAAAAAGGTAAAAAAATGGATTTCTTAGAAATTCTAGAAATTAAAAAAGCAATACAAAATAAAAATTTAACAAATGAACAAACTGAATTCTGTGTATCCCCTTTATTAAAAGCTGTTATTTAGTTTAGTTTATTTTTTTTATTTTGCATTCAGGTTATATTTAGTTCGGTTAATTTTATATTTTGTTTTCAGATTATATTTCGTTTAGTTAATTTTATATTTTGCATTTCATTATTGTATTTAATTTTTAAAGACACCTGACCTTCCCTTGTCTCTTGCACACCCCCTCTCCATCTCAACACAGATGTTCCAGATACGCCCTAAACAGATATCACTACCACCACAACGACTTTTACTCACATCCTGTGTTTAGTAATTTCACTCATTTGCCTCTTTGACAGTGGCCATGAATATTCGTAATATATTGTCCACTTTTATTTAGCATAAAATTATCAAACAAAAATCTTTTATCTTTCCAGAATATACAACTGAAAATGAGTACTTCTCTTAAAACCAGTATATGTCAGGATAATAAAACTAAATCCTGGCAATATTATGGTAACTTAAAATTTTTTAAAAATATTACACTCAAGCTCGTTCGTCTATGATCCTTTCTTTTAAGACTGACATTAGTTTAAGCGACAAGTTGTTGACTTGAAATTTTCGTCACACAAAAGTGTATTGTACACGATTCATAATTAGCACGTACAGGATTTAGAGTATAGCAGGAGAAACAATTCCAAATCTGCCTCCGAGTCATTCATGACGTACGAAAGAGAACTTCGTTGAATCACTGACAAGTGGTGGGAGCAAACTGCCGGAAAAGTCGGCCATTAATGTAGGCACACTTGCCGGGAGAAATCTGGCCAGACAACCGTGCCTGATCGGATCGGAAGATTTCCGCGTCCAGTGTAGGTCTAGCCTTAGGTAGCCGAAACAGCTGTTAGAGTTAAATAAAATCTGTGAAACTTAGCAAGTGTTTTTATAAATTTTACAAAACCTTTACATTAGTTCTCACTGGATATGTACCTTTAAAGACCATGGTTTTGGTCTTAGTAGTTAGTGTCCTTTTTAATAATTACTTGAAATTATTTCCACAACACACTACAAACAAGCTCAGATAATATCACAAAAATAATTCTCAACGAAACGCAAGGAACAACCGAACTTAATGCCATCTGACATCAAACTGCGATAGAAATTCTATTTCTTACTGCAAACAATAAAATAGAAACAAGTGTAAAGTATGTGTTTGAGTAGTTTTGTTTGGCTGCCGTGCAAGTATACGATAGACAATAAATATATTGTCGTTTAAACAATAAAAAATTAACACTGTCGATCATATTAGTGTTATAAAAGAACATGATCATTATTAAAGTTTAAAGCATATTTTTATTTGTGAACGTGAAGCAACGGGAACTAATGATTTTTACGTATTATTATTATTATTAATATTATTATTATCTCCATACGAAGTATTTCTTGTAAGCCGATGTTTTAGCAAAACCAATCAAATATAGATTAATACTTTGTCAATATTCTGAACGTGCTCTTACAATTAAACAAACATTTGCTATTGATGTAAAACTTACTATAATTTATTTGCATGTAAATAAATAAATATATAATGTATGCTTAGCGTTTGCATACAATTATCTAGATATTTGGTAATGTTTCGATTCTTATTTGCGAATTTTCTGCCATCATCTTGTGTCCACGAAGTAACGTACTTTTGTGTACGAATTAAATCGTCGTCGTCGTCGTCATCCTTCACGGCTTGGCCTGTTCCAGTCTCAATGGAAGTCATCAACCATCGCTTACGGGGTCTTCCCACACTTCTCTCTCCCCTTGGATGATAGCCGAGGGCTCTTTTCTTGAAATTCTAGTTGGATCCATTCTCTCTACGTGTAACCGCCACTGCATTTTGTACCGGGAGATTTTCTCATTCAACCTTTCAGCTATGCCTAGCTTCATTCTAATATGATCATTTCTGATAAGATCTCTCCTTGTACAACCCTTTACAGCCCTCAGGAATCTCATTTCTGCTCCTTGTATTCTAGATATATCTTCGGCCTTTCTAATCCAAGTTTCCCTACCATACAGTTAAGGTAGAGCCATTACATTACAATTTTTCAATTGCGTCTCTTTCCTTGTTTTCTTCTTTAAATATTTAATGAGTAAGCCGCAAAAAGGCTGGAAAAGAGTAATTTTGCTTTCAACCTCCTTATCATCTTGGTATGTGATGCTACACCCTAGACACTTAAAATCTGATTCCTGTTCTATTGGCGAGTCCTGTTTGACAATATTTGTTCTAATATGATTTGCCCCAGAAAAAGCCATAACTTTTGTTTTAGATAAGGAAATGGTTTGATTGTAATCTGCCAAAATGTCAGTAAGATAAAACAACGACCTTTGAAGCCAATTTCCATTCTCTTGGATGATCACAAGATCGTCTGCATACATTAAAATATGTAAATAACATCCTTTCCTCAAGTATAATTCATTGGGGGGCGTCCAATTTCCATTTCCTTATGGCATCATCTATATTAATATTAAATAAAATAGGAGAAATACTGCAACCCTGCCGAACGCCCTGGGTTATTCCAATGGGCTCTGACAATCTGTTAGTTTTTATCCGTATCTGCGTCCCATTATATAAACTTTTAATTACCTTTATTAAATGAATAGGTTATCCTCTTCTCTGCATTATTCTCCATAATGTTGCTCTATCCAACCTGTAAAATGCTTTTTCAAGGTTTACAAACGCAAGATGTGTCTCTGCATTAAATTCTATTCTATTTTCCACTACTTGTTATAACATAAAGATATTATCAATTGTTGACTTTCTCCTCCGAATCCCATGCAATACGAATTAAGCCTAACTGTTAATTTTAAAATAAAACTAAACATGTGTGTGTTTAAATGAGCTTCATCAGTTTAAATTGAGCTTAATGGGTACTTAGTCGTGTGCTTAATCATTCAGGGTAATATTAATTTTAAATGTCAACAAGGCATTCAATTATAAAACTGCACAACTGCATCTATCGCTGTGTGTGTGTGTGTGTGTGTCAGAGCGCGCATGTTCCCAGAAACAGAAAACACACACAAACCCATACAGTCATATGTCCGCATGAGATTTAATTTATTTACCCCAGAGGAACAAAATAAAATTAAATATGAAGAGTGTGTATATACAGCGACCGGCCTGACGCAAGGGAAAAGTTAACACATTACGTAAGTGACAACACAACAGACGCGAACATCGCTTTAAAAATCTACTAAATAACCGTTTAAATAATAATGTATGTAAATCAGTTAGATACGGTTAAATTTTAATGCATTTATAGAAAATAATTGTGTATCTTTCTTCACATTTGTATATCTTCTATATCTTATCTATGTATCTGAACTTTATAATAATCTTTGTGAATTATAGTGCAAAATGTATTCCTTAAATTTTATGTCTTACGGAATTATCACACGTTTACAATAAAGAATTAATAACTTCTAAAATATTACAAGAATCTGGTAAACACAAAATTTTAATTAATTCATGGACACAATGGAAAACTACACTTAACGCTATTTGTCTTTCTACGTTTACTTTTCCATCGTCATCATCATCGTCGTCGTCGTCGTCGTCGTCGTCGTCGTCATTATCTGCAAGGATTAAACCAAGGATGGTTTGTTCCGGTCTCAAATAGGCAAAGATTAGAGCTGGTGACTCCAGCGCTTCCTCGGACGTCCCACATCTCCCCCCCCCTCAGCTTATAGTTCCATAGTTGTTTGGGGATGCGGCAGTCATCCATTCGGCAAAGATGTTGCCACCAATTCAGCCGATAGGCCTACTGGGCGATCCTGTCGAGAATACTCATAATATTCAGTTCCTGCCGAATATTTTTGTTTCTTCTATGATCACGAAAAGTATACCCTGCCACGTGGCTGAGAAATCTCATTTCAGCCGCTTGGATCACCAACGTATTGGAGAGGATGCGTAATGGTCTCATTCCTTGCCGAGTTACAGCCGGTATAAGCTGTCCCTCCTCTACTTGGCATTGTCAAGTAGAGGTTAGGGCACCCTCTTGCCCTTGGGGTGAGAAATTGACCCTAAAAACGGATGACCTTCCATCAGTTAACGACGTAGCATGTAGGTGGCAAAGAGAAACCACCACATTAAAGATCTTTATTGATATAGTAACAGGAAAAACTAATCTCTTTAGTCTAGTAACACAGCCAGTTTATTGGAGAACACAAAGACAGAAAATCGGGCTGGACGTTAAGCCTGAAGGTAGCAGCCCCACCATACGTCTTAACCTGCGATATGCTAGTAACATATCCAGGGGACATATTCACTACTAAGTTGCCTCAAATAAGGACTAGCCGGACGTTTACTGTTCGCGACAGAAAATTTCGATTCTCATGGTTTAAGGCCAAAAGAAACGGTGAATTCTGACACAGTTTGCTCAAGTGTAAATCAGTAATAAATGTTTTGAAACTTTTAAAAAATTAAATAAAGAAATTAGAGATGCTGTAATAAAATAATAAAATAAAAAATACAATAAAGACATGCTGTATTTATTAAATTATCTTTAATATTGTGAAAGTGATAATTGTAATTATGATTAACTAAAACTTCCGGGCTGAAAGGCCGTGGTCGAGTGCTTGATCTACTGTAGCTAAACGTTTCGGCCGCACCACCGGTGGCCATCTTCAGTAGCAAAAAATGTGTTCGAATAGATGACACGCCGAACACGTCTCCCAATGGACTGGGAACAAGCAACAGTGAGTTCAGGCTACGTTGTCTCTATTTATAACTTTTTGGCCGCTTAACTTTTTGGTGGGAGACGTGTCGTCTATTCGAACACATTTTTTGCTACTGAAGATGGCCACCGGTGGTGTGGCCGAAAAGTTTAGCTACAGTAGATCAAGCACTCGACCACGGCCTTTCAGCCCGGAAGTTTTAGTTAATCATAATGACACCGGCCGTGAAAGCCTACGTACAAAGATTGATAATTGTAATGTTTTAAATTTGAGACTATCCTTTGTTTTAAAAGTGTATAGTGTTTGGTGAGACCTAAAAAATGAACAATGCTATTGTCTACAAACAGACACACACACACAGACACACACACACATCCCTCTCTGTCTGTTTGTCTGTCTGTCTATCTGACTGACCGTCTGTCTGTCTGTCTCTTCCCCCTCTCTCACTCTGTCTCTGTCTCTCTCTGTCTCTCTCTCTCTCTCTCTCTCTCTCTCTCTCTCTCTCTCTCTCTCGTGCATCTCATTTCTCTCTCTTCTCTGCTTGCAAATTTTGATTAACGTAATTCATTCGTAAAGAAGTAAGTTGTAGGATGGATTAGGGGGGAGAGGGAGGGAGATAAAGAGAGAGAGAGAGAGAGAGAGAGATTCAGAACAAACAGGATTATAAAAACTTATTAAGTGAGTGCAAACCTTACGGTCGGAGTTACCATAGTGAGTAATACTGTTATCCGAGCTATTAGGTCTGGCCTTAGTGGTTTCATTAGTAAAAACGACAGTAGTGTCGGCGGCCGCATCCATTAATTAATAATACTTAATTTATTCTTCGGCGTGTGTTATGACCTAGTTTACGTTCCACTGAAGACTGCCACCGTGGTTGCGATAAAAACATTAGACCATGAACTAATAGCCCATATAATTAGATTTACACACTGTTAGGCCTATAGAAACTTTTTTGTCGACCATCTGAGTGATGAGAAAATAAGCGCGGGTAAATGAAACTACATACTGACTAACAATATTGCTTATTCCTTACAACGTAACAACTTTACTGCATAGTCTAACAATTACATTACATTAGTGTAGCAGGAACAGACGTAGACATTATCAGTGTAATTTACATAACATTAGTGGCTCGTGGCTTTCTTACACGCAAAGCGTGACACGTTACCAAACCAATACTGTGCTTTAATTAATAACTGTCAAATAAACGCTAAGGTGTTTAAATTTGCTCATCACATTAATAATATTCTCTCCCGCCAACCGCCCACAATTCTTTTTTTATCACGTTCTCTTCTTTATATATAACCCTGCGAGTGTTTTACAGCCAAGGTAGCAGTTTGACGAATTCCAGTTTCCAATTCCTGCAGTCTTCACAGTTATTATCACTTAATCCTTTTTTTACGCATATCCTCGACAACAGCATAACTCCATTTCTTTCGGGAACTTCTGCTTCTGTTCTTTCCGTTAGCGCCTAGCATTCTCGTATATTTAGTTATAGCGGTTCGTGCTCCATGTCACGTAAACATCATCGTCATCTTCAGGAAGGATTAAAATAGTTTGTTCCGGCCCAAAGTAGATAGACTAGACCTGGTCACTCCAACGCTTCTTCGGGCGTTCCACAACTCTCCGTCAATAGTTGTTTGGGGATGTGGCACTCTTCCAGTCGGTCAAGATGTGGCAACCATTTCAAACAGTATTCAGCGATACTGACGAGTGATATTCATTTCCAGCCGTATATTCGTAACTTGACCGTTCCAATGCGACTGGTCTGGGATTTCGTCAAAGTTCTGGGATTCTCAGACCCATAGGAAAGTGTGGAGAGGGCCTTCGCGCTGAAGATCTTCAGGTACGTTTCTTTCCCCGTTGCTTTCAGAATTCTCCTGATGATTCCACACATTTGGCTGAATTTAAGTGGTCTATTCACCATGTCATTTTTTCTAATATAAGACACATTATAGTTCAGATATTCAAAACTACTGTCCGCAATAACTTGGTCGTCAGCAAACAACAACAACATGTCAGTTGCACAATTACCTATACAAAATACTCTGAAAGATTCATCTGCCAACTACGTATGGCATATCGTCTATACATTCAGTTTTTAAAAAATTACGTTGTAATTACAAGCAGGATTCCTTTAGCACATGAACAATACCCTTGTATGATGCTACTGAACGTAAACATCGACCTTTGCAACTGGTCTTCTGTTTTCTGTATCACTACTTTGTCATCTGCATAAAACAATGAACTCACATGAATTTTTCGCTGAAGTGATATTCCCGAGTCAACTTTTTCTGTCCATCGTCAAAATATGTCGTCTATGTAGATATGAAAATTTTCTGTGAAATTGGGCACCCTTGTCTCACAGCTTTATTGGTAGGAATATCTTCTGATAATTTGCCATTCAAATCCACGACAATCGCTGTCTTGTAATATATAAGCTCCTAAGAATTTTAGCTAATTGCAAACGAAAACCTCTCCGTTCCATTCAACTTTAGAAGAGCAAACGTTTCACATTATGAAAAGCTTTCGACACATCGATGAATGGTAGATGCGTCTCTAAGTTAAATTCCCTTCTTTTATCAATTAATACCTTAAGTGTCAAGATGGGAGTTGTGCATGATCTCCCCTTCCTGAAGCCATATATTGTAATTTTCATATCCTGTCGTGATTATATATTCTGTATAATATATCTTTAGCTCCTCTGCCACTATGGTCGTCAGCAAATAACATGTCAGTGGCAGAATTACTATACAAAACCTATACTCTGAAAGGTTCATCTGCCAGATATGTATGGCACCGGCTATGCTATACATTTAATTTTAAAAAATTACGCCGCAATTACGCCGCAAGATTCCTTTAGCACACGAACTACGTCAAACGTTATATAATTTAAGTAAACTACGTCCTTTTAGATGATATGTGACACACGAAGTTTCTAAAACATATTATAAAATTCTAAGGATGTTAAAACAACATTTGTACGTGACTCGAAATAATGTCGAACCAACTACGTACGCGTTACTTTACAATAGACAGAACGATAACGTCATTAGTATGCTAAGCCGCGTACTTAGAAGCAGTGTATGTTAAACACGCGTACAGAAGTACTGGGCAGGGCGTGACGCATTCGTCACTACATATCACTACAAAATATTCCATGACTCGTGATTCTTGTTACAAACGAGAAGCAGTGATGTAACGTTTCTTTCGCCATCTACAAAATTTCTATAATTATATACGCGTACATATTACTTACCTGTACTCCTTTAGGTGTTATTATCTTAAGTCAGACAGGGTAATTATAGAGCAAATCTCATGTAAGCTATTCACTCGCGAGCATACGAGTCTCTCTATGTAGTGACATAACGTTATGCAGGGTGATCCATATGTTGGTTGGTGTAAATTTAAACTTTAGCGCCGTTTAGTGATGAAAAGTTTTCTGATCTTCTATAATTGAATAAGCACAACTTGTGCTGACGTTTCGAGAAATATATATTCTTACCATCACAGCGTTTATACAGACAATATAAGAATCCGTAATGTACAGAGAATAATGTACAGAGAACGAGCGTTCTTGAATATGGAATATTCTGGTTACATGTTATTATTATTCGAGTTGGTATATAGGTTTAAGGAGGAGGAGGAGGAGGAGAAGGAGAAGGAAAAGGAGGAGGAGGAGGAGGAGGAGAAGAAGAAGAGTAGTTACTAGCTTAAAGCAATTTAACAATTAAATGTAAATTTAATTTACAATATTCTCTAGCCTAAATAAAATAAAATTTTGTAAATAATACTTTTCATCTACACTGAAGTCGTATATTCATTGTACCTGTGTGCAACAATTTCATAAACATACCTACAAGAGTACCTATTGTTGAATAATGGTAGGTATCATATATACAGCATATACTACATACTTTGAAACTGTTCCGTTGAACTTTGCACTAGTATAAATTAATTATTTATTTGGAGAAATTGATGTGAACACAGTCTGTACATTGAGTATTTTAATTTATAAATTTATTTTATTGAACCCTTATGTTATTTTATGTAAACGTTTGTGTGCTTCCAACAAACAAGCAGACAGATTTACACAGTAATTATGTGTAATAAATATTTCTGCATTGCCCATATATACGTGCTCTACTGATGGTAATAAATAAAAGCATATTTTTGTTTGATACGATTTTACTGTTACGTTATAAACATTGCCGCAATCTGAATTTTACATATTTCACATGCACAATATTTTATATATTTAGATCAGAATTTTTAAATTGTACTAGAAATTAGTAGCAGTATCACTTCCACTGACATTTGTACTTGAGTCATTGTTACATTACCTGTTTGTACTTCAGATTTGTAATTGTATTATTATTTTCTTTAAACTTTGTTCAACGATTCTGAAGTAAAATTACAAATTATATAATTATACAAAATTAATAAATAGGGTAAGTTACAAGTTACTCATCTTGGATCCTGATACTGAACAATCTGTGTTTGTGTGTAAATGTTCATGGTTGAGACACGTTTGCAGAAGATAAGATAGTTTTCTTCTTATACTTGTGTTAAAAACAATTTTTTGTCTGTAAAACACACACACACACACACACACACACACACACGCACGCACGCACGCACGCACGCACGCACGCACGCACCAAATAAACTGCATTATATTTACTGAACATTTGCTGTGGGACGAGGACAACAACTGCCATCTCAATATTGCCGACGTCGCCGCAACTTGGACATGCCACCATTGTTTGTGACAGTAACGAGACCCACCTGCTACAGTTGCAGACGTCAGCACAAATCGTACGCTAACCACTATAACCGACTGTTTGTGACATTTAGTAATGTCAGCGTCTCTCTGGTATGTACGTATAGTCATGATTAGATAGTAACGTACATCTCCTTATCTCGTTTTAATTAAAGAAAGCCGTTCATATTAAATTACACACAACATAATTTCTAAAAATTGTTTATAAATTTTATTCATCTAAAAATGCATATAAGCAACAGGAGGGTAGTTAAGCACATAATTGTTAATTTTATTTTTTCAAAATTGTTAAGGTGACACACGTTTGGATGTGTTGTATTCACTGAATTCACTGTCGAGGATAAAAGCTTTACGTTCCAACAACACGCACGATACGGAAAACAAATTAGGTAGTTGGATTAACCCGTAAGCCAGTCTACTTTGTTTGTGACTCCTTGGTTGGAGAGAGAGAGAGAGAGAGAGAGAGAGAAGAGAGAGAGAGAGAGAGAGAGAGAGAGAGAGAGAGAGAGAGAGAGAGAGAGAGAGAGAGAGACCTTTTCATTCTACGTATGCCGGTTTGCCAATGTCAGATTTTGTTGAAACTGATTCCTCAGAGTTGAGGAATTAATTTATAAAATAATTACGTTTACAAACAGTAAGTGGTTTTCAATTTCAAAACAATTTCAATTTAGAATTTGCACGTAACTATGCAAGTGAGAGTAACTGCCGCCGAGTTTTGTTACACTTAACGTTCAGTTTTGTTTTCAAAAGCTAAATAATTTATTAGCTTTCTGTGCTTTTCCAATAACGGTATGTGCAGTACATTTGCGATGTTTTGTTTACGCGACAGTATCGACACACCACGCAGTGAAGAAAAGGAAGTCCACCAAATGTAAAGGATTTTTTGTTGAACGTAATCCGAAATACATAACGTGTTAATGGGTGAGGTTAGGTAAGAAGGCTTTGCTTTCTTAAATTTATTGTTTAAAGTAAACAAAACTCATGACTAACAAATTATAACGTTTAATGAGTGAATACAATTATTGCAACCGATTGACAATTGGTAATAATAAATCACATTATTAATTAATAAATCACATTTATTTTCCTGCAGTACCAAATTCACGTATCTATTTCTAACAAATTACAGTATTTATTTAACCATATTCATTACTGTTACGTATGATATTATCTGAGAAGAGTGTAGGTCATTAGGTTGACAGACCAGGGTTATGCGGCATACCGGGAGTCTGCTCCGATAGTTTGTTTTTATCGCAGAATCCCCGATAACACAGCGGTGAGGCAGCAGCCGGCAAAGTCGATCCGAAGTAATGTCCGCTTATTGATAAATACATCAGTTTTACCACCATAGACTGTCTATTTCCTTCGTCATTTATAAAAGAACTGTGGCCGTATCAATGTGTAATACTCGCGTCGTAGATCGATTAAAATCTTATGGCCTTTTGTGGTTCGATGTGAAAACCCAAATAACAACATATTTACATAGTGTCATACAATACACAATACGTTAAATCGATGCTATCGGTTTGCTTAGTTTTCAATAGACTTGAAAAATTTATAGCAAAAACAAATGAAGTTATAGTAGTCTCATTTTAAATATTAACTGCGATTTTGTCAGTCAGATGTAATGTCATACGCCTCTCCCACGTGTAGCCTATACGCTGTTGACATGTTTCTGCACATCATCAAACAACATGATAATAACAATTTGATATGATAAATACACAAATAAAAGCAAACCAAACTAAGCATTGTTGTGATGTTAAAGCCTTTTTTATCTTTCTCCACTCATAAACGTGCTGAACCTGTTATTAAAATGTTGTTGATAATAGATGTATTTTGTTATTATGGAATTATATTTAAGCCTAACCTAACAAACATCATTTCTGTCTGAGGCTTTCACGGCCGGTTTCAATGTTTTGAGAACTTCGGCTTGCCGGGGTGTAAAGCCGTGGTCCAAGTTTGTTTGGTGCAAACGTGTCGGCCGTGCATTGCAAGGTTACCGTCAGTGCAGAAGGCTGCAACACACTTACTTAGGTTTTGCAGTCAATGGCCACTGAACTGTGGTTAAGGCTATTGCCTGTGAGTAGGTCATAATATGGGTGTCCTACTCACAGCCACTAACCTTAACCACAGTTCAGTGGTCACTGAATGCAAAACCTGGGTCCAGTGTGTTGCAGCCTTCTGCACTGAAGATGCCCGTCGAAGGCACGGGCGAAACGTTTGCACCAAACAACCTTGGAGCCACGGCCTTACAGACGGTCAAGCCGAAGTTCACAAAACGTTACTTGGTTTAGCAAACGTACTGCTATTAAAACAGAGTACATATCGTAACGGATTGCATTGTAACCGCATATACAGTGTACATAAACATTCTAAAACCATTGTAAAATTCTGCTGGAAGCGTTTTGATAAAATGTATATGACGATCAGAAGCGATTAACGTCAAAAATAAACAATTCTATAAAATAAATCAATAAACGAACACGGTTTACATTATTTTATTAAAATTACATGTGATATTCACTACATACTGTTACGACAGTCACACCGGATCGTCGTGGGTACAGTGGAAGTAGAATAACTGCCACCAATAAAGTCACTAATCAGCATCTTTAATTAGTCACAAGCAACAATTAAATATCAACAATGGACTCTTATACAACAATTTAAGTTAAATTTGTCAAAAAGTAAATGTCAGTGCATCAGTTTTGCACTAATTAACACAAATACACTTCTCAATAAACCGAAGAATCAGTTCTAAATCATAGTAATTAGTAAGCAGGGCACTGACGCGTATATATACCTCGCAGATGTTCCAGAGACATCTACTACTACAGTTACACTATAATCGACTGTTATGCTTACGTTATGCGGTGCGCACCAACAATACCGCGTGTGTTCCGTGTTCATATATTTTATATTTATTTACGACATGTGTGTAAATTATATGCAATTTGTTTTAATTATCTGACGAACATTACTGAGGCATTACACGTGAAGGTGAGACATTTGTCCAGAAACGCGTAGCGAAATATAAGATAGGAAAAACCACTAGACCGGTCACAGAGGTAAATTTTATTCTATTCATGTACGTACTGTGGCGAAGCAATGAAAATCGACATTCGAACCCACGGCCGGTCATTAGTCGCGCCATTTCCATTGCCTTCCTTGCTTCGGCAGTTAGAGTGAGATAGCTGCGCTGTGCTCGTGCAAGGTATACAGCAGCGACGACGAAATCAAGCTTGCCGCTCGGCGACGGTGACGCGATACAGTAGGCAGCCAGTCCAGCTGCTTTACAATTTTAAGCCTGTTTTCTTGAATCATCCTGGGTTGAATAAAATGGTTATTCGGCCTCACTCTCTTTTTGGCCTTTCGACAGAGCTCTTGGTGGTCTGGCGGCTGGGTTTTCACTATTGGCTTCGCTGTATACAACTATGAATAATTAATCTCGTAGAGTGTCTCAGGTGAGGACTATTACCTTCTATAAATTATATTAATAATGGGGTTATGTTTAAATGTAAAAATATGAGGAAGGAATACGAGAATATGTGTTAATGCGTGTGTGTGTGTGTGTCACAGGTTTCTTCCCGTATTTGGGAACCATGTGCTGACCTTGCACTTAACTAATTGCAGAATTGTAATCGTAAACTCTAAAAAGAGCATTAACTCTGTATTGAATGAATTATTGAATGATTTAAAAGAGAATTATAAGTAAATGAAAATATAATTAAAGAAAATTGTGGAATTTTGCTAATGCTAAGGGAAATACAAAGTGTGAACTATCTAGCTCTCTTATGGTCAATGACTGAGTTCTGGTGCTAGTAGAAGTGTGATAGGCGGGGTAATTATATTAGGTGACGGCCCAGTTACAAATAATAAACTGTTCTAGGGTTCCCGACTCGTCGGAAGAATGCGGGGTTGGATGATGTCATGAACACCGGACATCATCGGCGGAGACGTTAACCAAGGTACTCCCTGCCCATGCCGTCACCCACATGGACTCACTCTAAAAACTTACAAGGACCGTCCACTAGAAATAACAACTTCACACACTTCTTCATCAACAGTGCCACGTTTCGTTAGCATCACTACGGGTCACCAGTGAATACGTCGTGGTTCAAAATATTAGGTGAAAAACTTCCATATAGGCCTATTACATTCATCAACTACAACCACATTCCTACCGTTACAAGTGAAAGGGAAGACTGATGAACTAACTTGTTCAGGTATTCATGTATGATAGATCCTGTTTCTGTATAAGGTGTAAGCATTTCCTTAGCTTCAATTTATATTGTTGTATACCTAAACTCAATGGTTCCTTTTCAATCATGTAGAAAAACGTTAAGTTAGTTCAAGAGGTGATTAATACTGATGACTAGAAATGTAATAACTATTTAAATTTTGTACCTGACTAAATGTATGAATGTATTAACTGCACGTTCAAGTATTGTAAAGAATGATACCTTCACAAATTCACATCTAGTAATGGAATAGGGATTTTTTTAAAAAATTATAGTCTGATTTATTAGTATACTGATGTCACATAATCAGAAAAGTTAAACTTAAATTAAATTACAGTTATTATCAGCTGTCTGAAGGATATGTATATTGCCAATTTGCTTGATCACAGCAAGTCTGTGAGAATGTGCTTTAAGTGAACTATTAATTATAATAATAGTAATCCTTGACAGCCTCATGTAACCTTTTCTTTCTTTAAACAAAGATATGGTGGCCTGTATGAACATGTGTTGAGTATTAATATAATATATAAAATAATATAATTTTATCCTACTTATTTTTATGCTGTGATTTATTATTCAAATTGAAAGGCACCAGTACAGTATTACAGTTCGAATTTTTATGTTAAATGGTGGAATCAGTTATTGTGTTTTCTTATAAATTATTTTGATGATAAAAAGAAAGGTTAAACAAAAATGTATAAGTAATTGTTCTGGATTAACACTGCTAACTGAATACTATATCAATTGTTTGAACATATGTAAAACCTGTAATAATAGAATACACAAATAAACGAACTTGTTAATGTTAAAGGAGAGTTTAATTCCGAATACTGTCAGTCTGGGTCCAGCACATTTTTGCTTCCATCTAGGCTATACGCCTAGTTTTTAAATTATACGTAACGACAGTAAGTACAAAACATACACGTTACAGTACAAGTGGCTTGGATACTGAAAGCATGAATTTAAAAAAATTAAACAACCATGGCGTGATCGATTAGTGCAGGACACTAAAGAGGGAGGGGAGCGTGCAAGCGGGAACGACTAATTCGGGCTCTAATGCTTATATATACCACGAAGAGGTTCCAGAGGAATTTACTACTTTCCCGGTGGCATACAGAGAATAATTACTTAGTTACTGGTTACATGATGTGCTAAAACAATCTGGGGAGTTTGGACGAAGCTCGACCTTAACCGTCGTGCCGGTGCGGTATACGCTGGGCTAGTTGAGATACGTGTAGAGTTACTGGTTACAAGATGTGCTACAACAATCTGGGCAATTTGGTCGAAGCCCGACCTTAACCGTCGAGCTGGTGCGGTATGCGCTGGGCTAGTTGAGATACGTGTAGTGGTTGCACGATGTGCTACAACAATCTGGGCAGTTTGGTCGAAGCCAGACCTTAACCGTCGTGCCGGTGCGGTATGTGCTGGGCTAGTTGAGATACATGTAGAGTTACTGGTTACACGATGTGCTACAACAATCTGGGGAGTTATGTCGCAACCCGACCTTAACCGTCGTGCCGGTGCGGTATTTGCTGGGCTAGTTGAGATACGTGTACAGTTACTGGTTACACGGGGTGCTACAACAATCTGGGGAGTTATGTCGCAGCCCGACCTTAACCGTCGCGCCGGTGCGGTATATGCTGGGCTAGTTGAGATAAATGTAGAGTTACTGGTTATACGATGTGCTACAACAATCTGGGGAGTTATGTCGCAGCCCGACCTTAACCGTCGTGCCGGTGCGGTATATGCTGGGCTAGTTGAGATACGAGTAGATTTACTGGATACAAGATGTGCTACAACAATCTGGGGAGTTATGTCGCAGCCCAACCTTAACCGTCATGCCGGTGCGGTATGTGCTGGGCTAGTTGAGATACGTGTAGAGTTACTGGTTAAACGATGTGCTACAACAATCTGGGGAGTTAAGTCGCAGCCCGACCTTAACCGTCGTGCCGGTGCGGTATGTGCTGGGCTAGTTGAGATAGGTGTAGAGTTACTGGTTACAAGATGTGCTACAACAATCTGGGGAGTTATGTCGCAGCCCGACCTTAACCGTCGTGCCGGTGCGGTACGTGCTGGGGTAGTTGAGATACGTGTAGAGTTACTGGTTACAAGATGTGCTAAAAAGAAAATCTGGGCAGTTTGGTCGAAGCTCGACCTTAACCGTCGTGCCGGTGCGGTATGCGCTGGGCTAGTTGAGATACGTGTAGAGTTACTGGTTACAAGATGTGCTACAACAATCTGGGAAGTTTGGTCGAAGCCCGACCTTAACCGTCGTGCCGGTGCGGTATGTGCTGGGCTAGTTGAAATACGTGTAGAGTTACTGCATACAAGATGTGCTACAACAATCTGGGCAGTTTGGTCGAAGCCCGACCTTAACCGTCGTGCCGGTTCGGTATGTGCTGGCCTAGTTGAGATACGTGTAGAGTTATTGGTTACAAGATGTGCTACAACAATCTGGGGAGTTATGTCGCAACCCGACCTTAACCGTCGTGCCGGTGTGGTATGGGCTGGGCTAGTTGAAATACGTGTAGAGTTACTGGTTCCAAGATGTGCTACAACAATCTGGGCAGTTTGGACGAAGCTCGACCTTAACCGTCGTGCCGGTGCGGTATGCGCTGGGCTAGTTGAGATACGTGTAGAGTTACTGGTTACACCATGTGCTACAACAATCTGAGGAGTTTGGTCGAAGCCCGACCTTAACCGTCGTGCGGGTGCGGCATTTGCGGGGCTTGTTGAGATACGTGTAGAGTTACCGGTTACAGGATGTGCTACAACAATCTGGGGAGTTACGTCGCAACCCGACCTTAACCGTCGTGCCGGTGCGGTATGTGCTGGGCTAGTTGAGATACGTGTAGATTTACTGGTTACACGATGTGCTACAACAATCTCGGGAGTTATGTCGCAGCCCGACCTTAACCGTCGTGCCGGTGCGGTATGCGCTGGGCTAGTTGAGAAACATGTAGAGTTACTGGTTATACGATGTGCTACAACAATCTGGGGAGTTATGTCGCAGCACGACCTTAACCGTCGTGCCGGTGCGGTATGTGCTGGGCTATTTGAGATACGTGTCGATTTACTGGTTGCAAGATGTGCTACATCAATCTGGGCAGTTTGGTCGAAGCCCGACCTTAACCGTCGTGCCGGTGCGGTATGTGCTGGGCTAGTTGGGATACGTGTAGATTTACTTGTTACACGATGTGCTACAACAATCTGGGGAGTTATGTCGCAGCCCGACCTTAACTGACGTGCCGGTGCGGTATGTGCTGGGCTAGTTGATATACGTGTAGAGTTAATGGTTCCACGATGTGGTTCAACAATCTGGGCAGTTTGGTCGCAGCCCGACCTTAACCGTCGTGCCGGTGCGGTATGTGCTGGGCTAGTTGAGATACGTGTAGAGTTACTGGTTACACGATGTGCTACAACAATCTGGGGAATTATGTCGCAGCCCGACCTTAACCGTCGTGCCGGTGCTGTATTTGCTGGGCTAGTTGAGATACGTGTAGAGTTACTGATTCCACGATATGCTACAACAATCTGGGGAGTTATGTCGCAGCCCGACCTTAACCGTCGTGCCGGTGCGGTATGTGCTGGGCTAGTTGAGATACGTGTAGAGTTACTGGTTCCACGATGTGCTACAACAATCTGGGGAGTTATGTCGCAGACCGACCTTAACCGTCGTGCCGGTGCGGTATGTGCTGGGCTAGTTGAGATACGTGTAGAGTTACTGGTTCCACGATGTGCTACAACAATCTGGGGAGTTATGTCGCAGCCCGACCTTAACCGTCGTGCCGGTGCGGTATGTGCTGGGCTAGTTGAGATACGTGTAGAGTTACTGGTTCCACGATGTGCTACAACAATCTGGGGAGTTATGTCGCAGCCCGACCTTAACCGTCGTGCCGGTGCGGTATGTGCTGGGCTAGTTGAGATACGTGTAGAGTTACTGGCTACCCGATGTGCTACAACAATCTGGGGAATTATGTCGCAGCCCGACCTTAACCGTCGTGCCTGTGCGGTATGTGCTGGGCTAGTTGAGATACGTGTAGAGTTACTGGTTCCACGATGTGCTACAACAATCTGGGGAGTTATGTCGCAGCCCGACCTTAACCGTCGTGCCGGTACGGTATGTGCTGGGCTAGTTGAGATATGTGTACAGTTACTGGTTCCACGATGTGTTACAACAATCTGGGGAGTTATGTCGCAGCCCGACCTTAACCGTCGTGCCGGTACGGTATGTGCTGGGCTAGTTGAGATATGTGTACAGTTACTGGTTCCACGATGTGCTACAACAATCTGTGGAGTTATGTCGCAACCCGACCTTAACTGTCGTGCCGGTGCGGTATGTGGTGGGCTAGTTGAGATACGTGTAGAGTTACTGGTTACACGATGTGTTCAAACAATCTGGGGAGTTATGTCGCAGCACGACCTTAACCGTCATGCCGGTGCGGTATGTGCTGGGCTATTTGAGATACGTGTAGATTTACTGGTTACAAGATGTGCTACATCAATCTGGGCAGTTTGGTCGAAGCCCGACCTTAACCGTCGTGCCGGTGCGGTATGTGCTGGGCCAGTTGAGATACGTGTAGATTTACTGGTTACACGATGTGCTACAACAATCTGGGGAGTTATGTCGCAGCCCGACCTTAACTGTCGTGCCGGTGCGGTATGTGCTGGGCTAGTTGAGATACGTGTAGAGTTACTGGTTACACGATGTGTTACAACAATCTGGGGAGTTATGTCGCAGCACGACCTTAACCGTCGTGCCGGTGCGGTATGTGCTGGGCTAGTTGAGATACGTGTAGAGTTACTGGTTACACGATGTGCTACAACAATCTGGGCAGTTTGGTCGAAGCCAGACCTTAACCGTCGTGCCGGTGCGGTATGTGCTGGGCTAGTTGAGATACGTGTAGAGTTACTGGTTACACTATGTGCTACAACAATCTGGGAAGTTATGTCGCAGCCCGACCTTAACTGTCGTGCCGGTGCGGTATGTGCTGGGCTAGTTGATATACGTGTAGAGTTAATGGTTACAAGATGTGCTTCAACAATCTGGGCAGTTGGTCGCAGCCCGACCTTAACCGTCGTGCCGGTGCGGTATGTGCTGGGCTAGTTGAGATATGTGTAGAGTTACTGGTTACACGATGTGCTACAACAATCTGGGGAATTATGTCGCAGCCCGACCTTAACCGTCGTGCCGGTGCTGTATTTGCTGGGCTAGTTGAGATACGTGTAGAGTTACTGGTTCCACGATATGCTACAACAATCTGGGGAGTTATGTCGCAGCCCGACCTTAACCGTTGTGCCGGTGCGGTATGTGCTGGGCTAGTTGAGATAGGTGTAGAGTTACTGGTTCCACGATGTGCTACAACAATCTGGGGAGTTATGTCGCAGCCCGACCTTAACCGTCGTGCGGGTGCGGTATGTGCTGGGCTAGTTGAGATACGTGTAGAGTTACTGGTTCCACGATGTGCTACAACAATCTGGGGAGTTTTGTTGCAGCCCGACCTTAACCGTCGTGCCGGTGCGGTATGTGCTGGGCTAGTTGAGATACGTGTAGAGTTACTGGTTCCACGATGTGCTACAACAATCTGGGGAGTTATGTCGCAGCCCGACCTTAACCGTCGTGCGGGTGCGGTATGTGCTGGGCTAGTTGAGATACGTGTAGAGTTACTGGTTACACGATGTGCTACAACAATCTGGGGAATTATGTCGCAGCCCGACCTTAACCGTCGTGCCTGTGCGGTATGTGCTGGGCTAGTTGAGATACGTGTAGAGTTATTGGTTCCACGATGTGCTACAACAATCTGGGGAGTTATGTCGCAGCCCGACCTTAACCGTCGTGCCGGTACGGCATGTGCTGGGCTAGTTGAGATATGTGTACAGTTACTGGTTCCACGATGTGTTACAACAATCTGGGGAGTTATGTCGCAGCCCGACCTTAACCGTCGTGCCGGTACGTTATGTGCTGGGCTAGTTGAGATATGTGTACAGTTACTGGTTCCACGATGTGCTACAACAATCTGTGGAGTTATGTCGCAGCCCGACCTTAACTGTCGTGCCGGTGCGGTATGTGCTGGGCTAGTTGAGATACGTGTAGAGTTACTGGTTACACGATGTGTTACAACAATCTGGGGAGTTATGTCGCAGCACGACCTTAACCGTCGTGCCGGTGCGGTATGTGCTGGGCTATTTGAGATACGTGTAGATTTACTGGTTACAAGATGTGCTACATCAATCTGGGCAGTTTGGTCGAAGCCCGACCTTAACCGTAGTGCCGGTGCGGTATGTGCTGGGCTAGTTGAGATACGTGTAGATTTACTGGTTACACGATGTGCTACAACAATCTGGGGAGTTATGTCGCAGCACGACCTTAACCGTCGTGCCGGTGCGGTATGTGCTGGGCTAGTTGAGATACGTGTAGAGTTACTGGTTACACGATGTGCTACAACAATCTGGGGAGTTATGTCGCAGCCCGACCTTAACTGTCGTGCCGGTGCGGTATGTGCTGGGCTAGTTGAGATACGTGTAGTGTTACTGGTTACACGATGTGTTACAACAATCTGGGGAGTTATGTCGCAGCACGACCTTAACCGTCGTGCCGGTGCGGTATGTGCTGGGCTATTTGAGATACGTGTAGATTTACTGGTTACAAGATGTGCTACATCAATCTGGGCAGTTTGGTCGAAGCCCTACCTTAACCGTCGTGCCGGTGCAGTCTGTGCTGGGCTAGTTGAGATACGTGTAGATTTACTGGTTACACGATGTGCTACAACAATCTGGGGAGTTATGTCGCAGCCCGACCTTAACCGTCGTGCCGGTGCGGTATGTGCTGGGCTAGTTGATATACGTGTAGAGTTACTGGTTACACGATGTGCTACAACAATCTGGAGAGTTATGTCGCAGCCCGACATTAACCGTCGTGCCGGTGCGGTATGTGCTGGGCTAGTTGAGATACGTGTAGATTTACTGGTTACAAGATGTGCTACATCAATCTGGGCAGTTTGGTCGAAGCCCTACCTTAACCGTCGTGCCGGTGCGGTATGCGCTGGGCTAGTTGAGATACGAGTAGAGTTACTGCATACAAGATGTGCTACAACAATCTGGGGAGTTATGTCGCAGCACGACCTTAACCGTCGTGCCGGTTCGGTATGTGCTGGCCTAGTTGAGATACGTGTAGAGTTACTGGTTACAAGATGTGCTACAACAATCTGGGCAGTTTGGTCGAAGCCCGACCTTAACCGTCGTGCGGGTGCGGTATGTGCTGGGCTAGGCGATACGTGTAGAGTTACTGGTTACAGGTTGTGCTACAACAATTTGGGCAGTTTGGTCGAAGCCCGACCTTAACCGTCATGCCGGTGCGGTATGTGCTGTGCTAGTTGAGATACGTGTAGAGTTACTGGTTACAAGATGTGCTACAACAATCTGGGGAGTTATGTCGCAACCCGACCTTAACCGTCGTGCCGGTGTGGTATGTGCTGGGCTAGTTGAGATACGTGTAGAATTACTGGTTCCAAGATGTGCTACAACAATCTGGGCAGTTTGGACGAAGCTCGACCTTAACCGTCGTGCCGGTGCGGTATGCGCTGGGCTAGTTGAGATACGTGTAGAGTTACTGGTTACACCATGTGCTACAACAATCTGAGGAGTTTGGTCGAAGCCCGACCTTAACCGTCGTGCGGGTGCGGCATTTGCGGGGCTTGTTGAGATACGTGTAAAGTTACTGGTTACACGATGAGCTACAACAATCTGGGGAGTTTGGTCGAAGCCCGACCTTAACCGTCGTGCCGGTGCGGTATGCGCTGGGCTAGTTGAGATACGTGTAGAGTTACTGGTTACACGATGTGCTACAACAATCTGGGGAATTATGTCGCAGCCCGACCTTAACCGTCGTGCCTGTGCGGTATGTGCTGGGCTAGTTGAGATACGTGTAGAGTTATTGGTTCCACGATGTGCTACAACAATCTGGGGAGTTATGTCGCAGCCCGACCTTAACCGTCGTGCCGGTACGGTATGTGCTGGGCTAGTTGAGATATGTGTACAGTTACTGGTTCCACGATGTGCTACAACAATCTGTGGAGTTATGTCGCAGCCCGACCTTAACTGTCGTGCCGGTGCGGTATGTGCTGGGCTAGTTGAGATACGTGTAGAGTTACTGGTTACACGATGTGTTAAAACAATCTGGGGAGTTATGTCGCAGCACGACCTTAACCGTCGTGCCGGTGCGGTATGTGCTGGGCTATTTGAGATACGTGTAAATTTACTGGTTACAAGATGTGCTACATCAATCTGGGCAGTTTGGTCGAAGCCCGACCTTAACCGTAGTGCCGGTGCGGTATGTGCTGGGCTAGTTGAGATACGTGTAGATTTACTGGTTACACGATGTGCTACAACAATCTGGGGAGTTATGTCGCAGCACGACCTTAACCGTCGTGCCGGTGCGGTATGTGCTGGGCTAGTTGAGATACGTGTAGAGTTACTGGTTACACGATGTGCTACAACAATCTGGGGAGTTATGTCGCAGCCCGACCTTAACTGTCGTGCCGGTGCGGTATGTGCTGGGCTAGTTGAGATACGTGTAGAGTTACTGGTTACACGATGTGTTACAACAATCTGGGGAGTTATGTCGCAGCACGACCTTAACCGTCGTGCCGGTGCGGTATGTGCTGGGCTATTTGAGATACGTGTAGATTTACTGGTTACAAGATGTGCTACATCAATCTGGGCAGTTTGGTCGAAGCCCTACCTTAACCGTCGTGCCGGTGCAGTCTGTGCTGGGCTAGTTGAGATACGTGTAGATTTACTGGTTACACGATGTGCTACAACAATCTGGGGAGTTATGTCGCAGCCCGACCTTAACCGTCGTGCCGGTGCGGTATGTGCTGGGCTAGTTGATATACGTGTAGAGTTACTGGTTACACGATGTGCTACAACAATCTGGAGAGTTATGTCGCAGCCCGACATTAACCGTCGTGCCGGTGCGGTATGTGCTGGGCTAGTTGAGATACGTGTAGATTTACTGGTTACAAGATGTGCTACATCAATCTGGGCAGTTTGGTCGAAGCCCTACCTTAACCGTCGTGCCGGTGCGGTATGCGCTGGGCTAGTTGAGATACGAGTAGAGTTACTGCATACAAGATGTGCTACAACAATCTGGGGAGTTATGTCGCAGCACGACCTTAACCGTCGTGCCGGTTCGGTATGTGCTGGCCTAGTTGAGATACGTGTAGAGTTACTGGTTACAGGATGTGCTACAACAATCTGGGCAGTTTGGTCGAAGCCCGACCTTAACCGGCGTGCCGGTGCGGTATGTGCTGGGCTAGGCGATACGTGTAGAGTTACTGGTTACAGGTTGTGCTACAACAATTTGGGCAGTTTGGTCGAAGCCCGACCTTAACCGTCATGCCGGTGCGGTATGTGCTGTGCTAGTTGAGATACGTGTAGAGTTACTGGTTACAAGATGTGCTACAACAATCTGGGGAGTTATGTCGCAACCCGACCTTAACCGTCGTGCCGGTGTGGTATGTGCTGGGCTAGTTGAGATACGTGTAGAATTACTGGTTCCAAGATGTGCTACAACAATCTGGGCAGTTTGGACGAAGCTCGACCTTAACCGTCGTGCCGGTGCGGTATGCGCTGGGCTAGTTGAGATACGTGTAGAGTTACTGGTTACACCATGTGCTACAACAATCTGAGGAGTTTGGTCGAAGCCCGACCTTAACCGTCGTGCGGGTGCGGCATTTGCGGGGCTTGTTGAGATACGTGTAAAGTTACTGGTTACACGATGAGCTACAACAATCTGGGGAGTTTGGTCGAAGCCCGACCTTAACCGTCGTGCCGGTGCGGTATGCGCTGGGCTAGTTGAGATACGTGTAGAGTTACTGGTTACACGATGTGCTACAACAATCTGGGGAGTTATGTCGCAGCCCGACCTTAACCGTCGTGCCGGTGCTGTATGCGCTGGGCTAGTTGAGATACGTGTAGAGTTACTGGTTACACGATGTGCTACAACAATCTGGGCAGTTTGGTCGAAGCCAGACCTTAACCGTCGTGCCGGTGCGGTATGTGATGGGCTAGTTGAGATACGTGTAGAGTTACTGGTTACACGATGTGCTACAACAATCTGGGGAGTTATGTCGCAACCCGACCTTAACCGTCGTGCCGGTGCGGTATGTGATGGGCTAGTTGAGATACGTGTAGAGTTACTGGTTACACGATGTGCTACAACAATCTGGGGAGTTATGTCGCAGCCCGACCTTAACCGTCGTGCCGGTGCGGTATGTGTTGGGCTAGTTGAGATACGTGTAGAGTTACTGGTTACACGATGTGCTACAACAATCTGAGGAGTTATGTCGCAGCCTGACCTTACCTGTCGTGCCGGTGCGGTATGTGCTGGGCTAGTTGAGATACGTGTAGAGTTACTGGTTACACGATGTGCTACAACAATCTGGGTAGTTATGTCGCAGCCCGAGCTTAACCGTCGTGCCGGTGCGGTATGTGCTGGGCTAGTTGTGATACGTGTAGAAAGACAATCTCGAATTTTCAAAACCGTTACGTAATTATCTTTCGTCTCAATGAACGTAGCAATATCATTTCCAATAATCGCATAATACAAATATCGGAAACTAGTGTACGTATGTACGGTTACTGGGGGTATACCCATTTTTCTTACTTGAAAATAATTTTGTTACGAGAACGATTTTATTTCATACAAATGTTATTAAAGTGTTTAATCTGATGCTCCTGTGACACTTAAGTTCATTGTAATGCTGCAACAATTCCTATACAAGTGCGAATATTTATGTTCATTCATATACAGGTTGGAATGAATCATTGTACTGGATACATAAAATATACAAGTATTATTTGTAAAGACAATATGCATTTTGCTACAGATAAAAACTTTCATGAAAATGGTTATATATGAAATGAGACCACATTTACTGTTCTATTTTTACAATCGTTGGTATTGATTTTGTACTTTGAGAGTGTTTGTTTTGTCCAGCATCAGGTAAAGCCCCTACAGAGATGTGTTGCGTCATTCTTTATAGAGCAGACTGCTGTAGCGCAGTCTGACCCCTCCCTCACTCTCACGCAATCTCTCGCGCTCACTCACTCTCACGCAATCTCTCTCTCTCTCTCTCTCTATCTATCTCACTCTCTCTCGTCCTCTCTCTCTCTCTCTCTCGCATAGTCACGTATCGGGCAGTCGTGTGCTTTCAACGTAATGCTGTCTCTTCCATCACGTCGCTAGCAGCTGTTGCTTGTGCAACTTGTTTGGTGACTTGTGAAACTTTATCGCACCGAATAGTCGCACTTATTTTGTTACCGTTATGAATGTTGTACAAGAGTTTCCCTTTATTCCATTCCATCTATCTTCCATTATAATAATCAGTATTAGTACTAGGGTTAGTTGAAAACTTCGCGGAGCGACATCTACAGCGTAGGAGTAGAACTAACATTTTTAGTGTGTCATAAGTTTCATATTTCAGTAAACAGCTGTGGATTTTAAAATTTATACAGCAATGTTTTAATTGTTTATCACCTGTTTGAAATTATCATCTCACGTGTGTTTCGAAAAATGGACAAAATTAAACGCCGTGCTGTGATTGAATTCTTCGTAAAAAAAAATAGCTAGCGCCTATGGAAATTCACAACGAAATGGCAAACGTGTTAGGAGATGGCCGCCCTTTCAAAATCAAGCGCCTTCAAGTGGGCACTTGAGTGGTCTTTGAATGAGCATTGAAGATGATCCCCGCCGTGGACGCCTCCTTCCAGCTTTGGCGACCTGCGCTACAGGTCCCTGTCTTGGCCGCCCTGAAAAATAAAATAAACAATAATAAATGGCCCTTCTATCAGCCTCTTCGTTTACCTATATGGAAGTATGCCTAACTTTACAAACTACATTTACACACACTTACACGCACTGCTCTACCTCTACCTTCAATGTGCCTCCAACTTCTTCGCTTCCGGCCTGCCCTGGCGTGCGTCTCCCCACATCCTACCATCTGGGTAAAGGGGGCTTGCCCCAGATCAGCCCGAGGCTTGTCCTTCTGGAAAAGTCTCAAACGTCTCGAAAAAAGAAAAAAAACATCGGACCACGACGTTATAGCCCGACAAACCAAAATATTAATAACCTGTACCGGTATATGTTAGTTAGACTCCAAAAATAAACCTTAACAACATGTTCGACTTTTCGTTGACATTTAGTAAATAATAATCATAATTATGCATTTTTCGAAACAACTCTTAAACCTTACACATATGTAATAAAGGTAGCTAGTGGATGCTACTAAAGAGTGTTTGAAATTTACGAAGCATTTAAAACAATCCTAAATTAAATTGCCAAATCAAGTTGCAGTCAAATGCTTTATATGATTCAGCGATGAGAATTCACATACAGAGCTGGGTACACGTTGTCAGATAAACGATAATGTAAGTACCAAGATACGGTAGTGTAAAACGCGATGTTAAGTTAAGCTGACGTGGAAAATTTGTAACTAATGATAGTGAACACCATTAATAGTAGCGCGGTAATCTCACTTAACTGCGCTATACATTGATGTGCTTCTTTATTGCTGCGCAAGACACACTATATAACGTATAGCTAAGCATTATTCTGTTGTCTTTGACGCTACCGCAGTGATTTGTTACATCGTAGCCAATAGCGTTTTTTGGCTTTACGCTGAATTTTAATATTCAATTTAATCTTATACGTAAAGAACATTGTATCCCAATATTGATAGTTCAACCCAAGTAATTGAAGTCAAAGGCTTGTTCCAGAACTGTTCCCTGAGGAACAAACGTCAGTCACTAGAAATTTATTAGTGAAAGTGTTTCTTACATACTTTAGACCTGCTTCTTTTTGCATTCTTTATTCTAAGTATCGTCTTCTATAAATAAATTATTATTAAACAAATCGTCGTCGTCGTCATCCTTTATGACTTAGGCTAGTAGTCTCAATGGAAGTCATACAACCATCGCTTACGGGGTCTTCTCGCACTTCTCTTCCCACTTGGATCGATAGTCAAGGGCTCTTCTTGAAAAGTTAGTTGGATTCATTCTCTCTAGGTGTATCCGCCACTCCGTTTTGTACCGGGAGATTTTCTCATTTAAGCTTTCAGCTACGCCTAGCTCTATTCTAATATGATCATTTCTGATAAGATCTCTCCTGGTACAACCCTTTACAGCCCTCAAGAACTTCATTTTTGCTCCTTGTATTCTATAAATATCTTTGGCCTTTCTAATTTAAGATCTTGGTATGTGATGCTACTTAAAATCTGGCACCTGATCTATTGGCGAGTCCTGTATGACAATCTTTGTTCTATTATGATTTGCCCCCAAAAAGCCATAACTTTTGTTTTTGATAAGGAAATAGTTTGATTGTAATTTGCTAAATGTCAGTAAGATAAAACAACAACACTACAGTATTATGCAGTCTATCAGCTTATCTTCCAGACTAAAAATAAATATGTGGTTAACGTTAACATTTATCATTCTCTTTCTTCATACACTCATAATTATCGCACTCTTTCTAACGACAGGCAGCATTCTTGAGGTATATTCTCATGTAGGCTTCCGCGGCCGATGTCCATTATGGTTTTGAAGTCTTCTTCCGATATGGACCGCTTCAAAAATGTCTTGTATGACAACGTTTCACTCATATTACAATGAGTATCCTCAGGTCTAAGTGACAAAAACGCCGGCAAGCGAACTCAGTTTTATAGTGTAGAAGTGGCGGTGGGTGGTCCGGTAAGTGGACGCTGCGTTACGCTGTGTGCATTATGTGTGCGGTTAGTCAACCCGCGTGCAGTCAAACCAGAAAGTAAAGGGTACCAAGTCGTACTAAGCGTGACGGTTTCTCTGTTGATGTTATCCTTGTGTTTATTAATTTCTATTGCTTCTAGGATCAATTTGTCATAATACTATTACATGATCTTATTACAGATACGTCTTCAAAGTTTACCATGTGATTCGTTAAGGCTGAATGCTCAGCAATTGCAGACTTTTCAACTGCCGAAATTTTTTTGTCTGACATGTTCTTGGACTCTTGTGGAAATCAGGCGACCCGACTGGCCAATGTAAACCTTTCCGCAACTGCATGGAATTTTGTAGATACCTTCAATGTTGAACAGGATTCTGTCTTTGATTGGTTTTAAAAATTTTGCCAGCTTATTATGTGGTTGAAACACTGTTTTTATAATGTATTTCCTCAAAATACTGCTTATTTTGTTTGTGGTACCTTTTACGTACAGTAAGAATAGTCTGTGGTTATTATCGTCTGCTGTAGGTGTTTTTGAAGGTCTTCGGTTTTCTGAAATGCTTTACGTATGGCATCTCTGTTATATCCGTTCCTTTAAAAAGCGTCCGTTAGGTGCTTTTTCTCCTCGAGGAAGTCTCGTCATCAGATACCCTGTTCTCTCTATAAAAAAGTGTGTTGAGAACGGGTTGCTTTTGTGTAGGGTGACGATGTGAAGTTGCATGAAGGTATCTATCAGTGTGGGTAGGTTTCCTGTGCACCTGATGACCCAGAGATCCGTTTGGTTTTCGTGATATTAGTACATCCAAGAAAGGAATTTCAGCATTCCCTTCCACTTCCATGTTAAACTGAAAAGCCTGTAGTTCTTCGTAGGGTTTTGTGACCGTAAGGCCGGATACCAAAGGTATCGTCCAGATATCGGTTAAAGCATTCTTGAGGACCTCGTCCAGCACCAAACCTTAAAAGCTTAAAATGCTTTCCTCCACTGGAGCTATTCTCCACTTTACTCAAAATCAATGTTTCCCCGCCATATGTGCACATGATCAAACGAAACTCTTTATAAAGTGCTTCTAGTTTCCAGAAACACGTTTATGGACGCCATAATAGATCTTATATTAAAAAATAACCCTCGTACTTGTCCAATTCTTCTTTTTACATTACTGGTGCACACGCTCTATTTGATGTAATGCAGATTAACAGATATTCAAGGGAATCAGCTTTCACTCTCTCTCTCTCTCCCTCTCTCTCTCTCTCTCCTATGGCGCTACAGCCCAAATCGGGCCCTGGCCTCCACCAATCTCCGCCTCCAATCCACTCTACCCACTGCAACCCTCCTCCAGTTTAGGCTTATTTGGTAGTTTCGTAACATCCGGTTATCCGGGAATGGGTTGTTAGCCCATAGCCCAACCTCCAACCTGGAGAGCCAGGATTGTGATCGAGGTTTTCTCCTCTAGATGGGTTGCTTTCACTACAGCTATGGAGTCCCACCTACCCCCTCAGTCGCAGTACTACAAACGGATGGGTCAAATTTTGACTACCGCCTGCAATAATCCAAGACATAGGCCGGTCCAGGATCATTTCCTATACGCCCTACCTCGGTACTGATGGATACTGCTGCCCTCCACCAGGAATGTTTATCGACCTTCCGGTCTAGATCCGTACTGTTCTGCGCCAACGGGGTCACCTCTAGTAGGATGTGGCTCTTCACCACGCAGTACGGTCTTGGCTGGAGAGAGGCTCATGGCTCCATTGGGAGCTACCATCACATCATCTAACCCTGGGAACTTGTGAGGACCAGTGCCCAGTCAACCCGAAGCAAAGGTGCTACCTCTCCAAGTTCCCTCGACTCCCCCAGCTTGCACTAGCTTTCTATAATATTTCCTATAGCTTTCCCTTCTCTTTTCCTATTCGGGTGTATAATAAAGTCAAACAGAGAAACACATAATTAAACGAACAAAATAAAAATAGGTACGTAGTATATGCTGAACGTCAGTTCCGAAAACGAACATAGCTTCTAACCGAGCGTTTTGCCGGTTTATACAGCGGCAACAAATTGGGTGGACGAATGTGTCCCCCTCTCCACAGTCAGACAGTGACAACTACTACGAGGTCAATGACCGTATTCAGTAAATCATTGAAGATGTCCAAGCCGGCAACACAAGACGATGCAAGTGCCCAGCAGTTCGAAAGCAATGCTATGCTTTTCTTCAAGTTTCTCTACTAATATTGTTTGGTTTTTAAATTATTCAATAACCGAAGTATTCATTATGTGATATAATTAAGATTATTTTCTCTTATTTCCAGTACTGTTGCCGCCGGCAAAAGCGGTTACATGGACGCCACGCTACTGTGACGACTTTCTAAATGGTGTAGAACAGGTAGAGGTACTTTTGAAAAAGACATTTACATCTCTAGGG